>JAYMTA010002001.1:0-17900 GCA_036897625.1 Pelargonium cotyledonis | reverse complement strand
CTTTGTATTTTATCAATGCATAAAACTAAAATTTGGTAACGCACTCTCTCTAATGCGTCTATATGCGCATAAGTGAATTTAAATTGACTGTAACATTTGACATAACATTAGAGATTCACACGAATTACAAATTAAAGTCAATATATAATATCAATCAACAAAAGAGTTAAAATTGAAAAGCGTCCTGAAGATTTGAAAGAAAGATGATTGAAAGGGAAAGAGAAGGGAGGGGACAAGTGTAAGGAAATTAGAGCAAGGTGGGAGAGAGAGGGAATTGAAAAGTAGAAGGCGGGAGAGATTGATTGGGAAGGAAGGAAGGTACGTAGTAGGTGCGGTGAAAGGAAACCAAATCACGAGAAACTTGGCCACTCTCCACCCATATTTATTCCATCAACCCTATAGCTTTTCCCAATTGCCTATCTTCTTTTCATTTTTCAATTTCAACCAACTTGTTTTCTACATATTAATACTTTAAACTTACACTATATGATCATAAACCATAGGAAGAAGAGTCAAAATTTAATAGCCATCTTCTTTGAACACAACACTTATGCCATTTTCAACCACATGAATTCAATGCATGAGCTTGTTGCGAGGGCAAGCTAGCTAGCATTGCCGTTGTTGCAACACACATGAATAGTTGAGTAGACATGTCAGAAATGTTGCTCAGTTTTGGCAATACAGTAAAAGTGAAAGCATATAGGGATAGGTAACAAGTATGTGATTTCATTGAATGGGAGTCTTTTGGTTCTCTGTAACTTATTAGTTTATACGATGAATATCGAAATAGTACTAAAGCAAAGCTTTTGATGTATGTAATTTATTTTTGGTTAAAAAAGTGTAAATGTTTGCAGAGCCTCGATTTAAAGATGGATGGTCCCTCACCTAAATTTGCAGGTCTAGTGTTGAACATATATGACATAGCCTAATAGCCATGTATTGATGTCATTTTTAGCAAAGTGTATTATTTAGAAGCTAATAACATGCTCGTAACCGAGTTCCCGGTTTCGATCAGAGCTCTGAATGCTCTATGGATGCACTTGGCTAGCAGGCGTTTGATGACAGGATACTCATGGGGAAATGGACGTTTTTTTTTGCGTGTTTTAGTTGTAACCTACTATCGGATTGTACGTTTGGGTCTCCTCGGGGCCTTTGATGATTTATAGGAAAATCGTTTTACGTCTGTTTACGAAATGTTGTTTCTTTATTCCCGCATTGAGTTTGGTTCTATCTTTTATGTTCTTTGTCTCTCGAATTGATATGCAAAATAAGATTTTCTAACTAGATGACTTCTCTACCACCCAAGTTAAAGTATATTAAGTGATTATATTATATCATCTAAGAAAGTGTGCTTACCTCCATTATATTCTATTCATAATGATATATTAACCGTTGATCTTACTTTATTTTAATAAGCCATTTTTCTCTTTTATAAGTCTGCTGATTTTACTTTATTAAGCACTAATCAACATTAGGACACCAATTATAAGAGTATGTCGCATGGTGAAAATCACCAATAATGTACCTAGGAAAGACACATTCATTTAATTGGTCTGTAATATTCTCCCGCACCCATTTTCGTAGATGCTCTTGCAACGAAATCGCGCTCGAGTCGTTTCGTTACACCAAGCCCACTCCATTTCTGTTTCTTCTGCCATTATATTCTCCTGCACCCATTTTCGTAGATGCTCTTGCAACGAAATCGCGCTCGTGTCGTTTCGTTACACCAAGCCCCCTCCATTTATGTTTCTTCTGCCATTATAAAACCAAAGTAATAAGACATAATTATTTTTGCTAGGTAAATATTTTTAATAATAGTGACTTTCGCATATTCATAATGTTCCCAAAGAAGTTCTAATAAAATGTTCTGTTTCTTTAATATACAGATAACATTACAGATTTGTATATGCAGCAACAGGTTCCGGGACAAAAATAAGTGTTTTACACTTTTGCCCATACGAATATAAGAAATTAGATGGGAAGAATAGTAATTTCAATGAGTGTGTAAGGGTGATTTTGTAAATAAGGGCCGAAGCAGCATCCATGGATAACCACAAAGCGGTCTCCATTCAATTGAGTATCTTCGACAGACTCACGCCCTACATATACCAACGATCAAACTTGGAATCCATTTCTGTTTACTTCTCCTCAAAAATGATGTCTTGCAGTTAAAAAAAGCGCCGATCTTTTTCCTCTGCCTCTGCTCTCTCCATCTTCTGCAACAAACCATAAAAGCTGGGACAGAGAGAGATGGTGCTTGGAGCCAACGGCGTCGTTTGGATGGAAGGAGCTGATGAGGTCGATGCGGTTTCTTGGACTAGAAACAACAACAACCACGAAGCAGCTGCAGCTAATAAGAACGACGGTGACGACATGGCTGTCATGGCTGGTTCTCTTGCTACCTTCAAATCCATGCTCGAGAGTGACTGGTACATGAACAGTTCTATGAACCCACCTCACCAAGACCTCAATTCCCTCCATAATCCCCACGAAATCAGAGACCTTGCCAGTTTCTGCTCAAACCCAGATAGTAGCAATCTGGTTTTTCAACCGCTGGACTCTTCTTCTTCTTGCTCCCCCTCACACGCCTTCGCTCTCGACCCTGCACACTCCCACCACTTCTTGCCTCCCAAATCTTGCTTCTCTTCGTTTCTCAATGTCGTTAGCAGCAACCCATTTGACAATGGGTTCGACTTGGGATGTGAAACCGGGTTTCTCGGCCAGTTTCAGGGGAATCAGGCTTCGAATTCGCCTGTTCTAATGGATTTCAATGGCCTGAGTTCTCAAACCCAGATGGGTCCTCTCGAACTGAGTCCTAGTTCCGAGTTTCCGGTGACCAGATTGCTGCCTGAAAACTCAACCGCAATGGTCGGCGGGATTGGCCCAATGGGACTGGAGGGGTTTGATAGCTCCGGCAGTGCACGGCCGACTCTGTTCCAGAAACGACGTCAGAGCTTCGGCGGAAACAAAAAATTGGGAAATTTGGAGATTTCGAGCTCTGAATTTGGCGAATTGGGGAGGAAGAGGAAGATGAACGAGGACAGTGAATTTGAGGAAAGGAGCATTGATATGTCTGGTTTGAATTATGATTCTGATGAGGCTAATGAGAATAGCAAGATGGAGGAGAGTGATAAAAATGGTGGAAGCAATTCGAATGCCAACAGTACCGTCACTGGTGTGGATCATAAGGGGAAGAAGAAGGGGCTTCCGGCGAAGAATTTGATGGCCGAGAGGCGGCGGAGGAAGAAGCTTAATGACAGGCTTTACATGCTTAGGTCTGTTGTACCTAAAATCAGCAAGGTATGGTTTTTATGCTTAAATTTGAAAATAGCCACTAGCTTGTTTTGTGTTTATGTTTCTGATTCCGTTTCCAGTTTATTGCATTGTTGTTGTTATAACATGTTGGGTTTTAGATGGTTGATTGATTTACATGGGTTGGCTTATTGTTAGTTCAGTTTTGTGCTGAAATGTCATAAGATGTGAAATTCCTTGGAGCAAGTAGTCTTAGACATTTTGCATTAGTTGTTCTTTGTGTGGCTAGTCATGACACTGACTGATTGTTTGTGCTGTGATCACAGATGGATCGAGCTTCGATACTTGGGGATGCTATCGATTATTTGAAGGAACTACTGCAGAGGATCACTAATCTTAATACTGAGCTGGAATCAACCCCACCCGGTTCGTTGCTGCCACCTTCTACCAGTTTTCATCCTTTGACATCCACTCCGTCTACACTTCCTTGCCGTGTCAAGGAGGAATTATGCCCGAGCTCATTGCCAAGCCCGAAAAATCAACCTGCTCGGGTAAACCTGATACATTTTTCTGCAAATCTTTTGGCATGCAAACTTTTTATTTGGGTTCACTAAATTTGATTTGTGATATATTAGTAAAAGGCTAATAGCTGGCTGATTGTTATAGGTTTTGGAATATTGCTTTCAGTTTTGTTTGGACTTGTTTCCTAATGACAAACATCGATTTGAGTGTTGATGGACAATTAGGAATTCAATAATGGACCAGCAGGGGAAACAATTTCCTTAGGAAAATTTGTAGGTAGAGTTTAATGAGGGAAGCATCGCATTATGAACCTTAGGTAAATGATGGGGTCCCAATGTTTTTTTTCTCTTCATACATGTGACATGTGCTTACTCACTGAGTGACCAGTGGAAGGTCACATCTTGAGGGCCTTCAGTTTCGTGATTGGACTACCTCATTCTAAGATTAAAAATGATGTATATAGGATGATTTGACTTATTAATGAGGCTGGATCTTTTGTAGACAGAGCTCATTGCATGATATCCTTGATCTTTCTGTTTTTTGTGACATTCGGTTAGAAAGAGAATCTTTTGTATCAAATTTATTTACGTTAACATAACAATAGGAAATACTAAGATTGAACATGCACAATTTAGACACGGGTAAAGAAAGATCAAGTTAAACCTTTACATGATGCGCATCTCTGTTTCCATTTCACATGGGAAATGAGATACAAAATGTTTCTAGTGTTTTGAGGATCTGCTAGTTTGTTAACTGAGGCTCTCCTCTGTCTTTATGACTATTTTGTGTTCCTCTATTTTGAAGGTGGAGGTTAGGGCTAGGGAAGGAAGGGCTGTCAATATCCACATGTTTTGTGCGCGCAGACCAGGTCTCTTGCTCTCCACTATGAGGGCTTTGGACAACCTTGGTTTAGACATTCAGCAGGCTGTTATCAGTTGTTTCAATGGATTTGCTTTGGATGTGTTCCGAGCTGAGGTACCTTTCTTTCTTTCTTTTCCATTTATTATTTTACGTCATGTGCGTTTATTTCAATAATCTATTTCTTGGCTTTGAATAAGCATAGAAGAATGATTTTTCCTAGCTTTGCATCATCCAGCGTATAGTTATGCAGTGTGACCTCTGCTGAAAACCAATGTCTGTTTTACGCTAGAAACTTGAAAGTAATGGTTAATTATGAAATTAACCTTTAATATGCAGTTTAGTCAAGGACCTGCTCATACTTCTCTGTTTATGGGACAATTGTCCTAAACCATTCTTACATGTAAAGGTCCCTTTTTGTTGTTCACGTAGGGCTGATGATCAGTTTTTGTGTGGATCCTATCTCAGATATTCACATCCTCATTGGTTCTAGACTTGTATGGTTCTCTTAGCTTATGCTGAATACCCTCCCTAATTAGTTACTATTACGAAATAACATTTTCTCCTAATTGAGAAATGAAGGCATTACCAAAGGAATACAAAAACAATAAAAAGAAGGTAAATAGTTGTATTGATTATCACTGATATGATTGTTAAATTTCAAGAATAGAGAAGAGTGACCTGTTATTGAGTGTTCCAATGATCCGAAAACTAAGATAGCCAAACGTAAGAAGATGGAAGAAAAAGCAAATATTGATTAAGGCCGAAGAGTTCTCTTGTTCTATTCTCCTTTCACTTGAAAAGGACTTGTTGCTATTAATAAGATGCAGTCCTTCAAAGATAATCATGGCGTGGTTGCCCATTAATCTGCTCGACGTTTATAAGGTAGATGAACTGAACCAGCTGGCATAGGTGATCTCATTCATTTATTGTTTAGCAGCAATGCAGGGAAGGCCAGGATGTGTTGCCTGAGCAAATCAAAGCAGTACTTTTGGATTCGGCTGGTTCTCATGGCATGATATAACTGTAGTAATCGTCGGTAGATGCAACTCCTTGCAGCCGGAGGCACTAACTGAGTAACTGTAGTTCTGCACCTCACGAGAGTACCATAGTCTGTACATGCAATTGGCGAAATGGCGTGCCCTCAATTAGGTCAGCGGAGGTTTGATGAATTTGTATGGTTAATTAACTGTGTTCATTAGATAAGTTTTTAGGGAATCATGCTCTGATACTGATTGTAGTGTAAGTTTAAGGTTCCTTTCTTTTTCCAACTTTATGCAGATTGTAGCTTCAGCATTTCAAAATAAAATCAATTAGCATGCATGAGAATGTGACTCTCTTAAGCTTGTTGCGCAAATTTGAGTTGATGAGCGGTCAGCATGCTTGTATATTAACTAATACGCTTAAAAGTTCAACAAGTAATAAAGTGCAATGATGTACGGATGTCGATCCCATTACAACTCTAATCAATTTGACACAATGAAGTGAGACGTGTTGGTGAAGAAGACGACACGTTACAGTGCAACACTTCTTCAACTAAACGAGTGCGCAATAAATGTAACATCATTTATGTATATGTTAATCACGCAATAATTGATGTTACTTATGACAAGATTTAAGTTGTTCTTATGTTTGCTCTCACATATTTTTTGGATGACGTGTGTAATGATCATGAAGATGTAAGAAACTAATTTTTTTTTGCTTTTGGCATGAGAAGTAAAGTGAGAAATGTACATATTCCAATTATGCCATTACATGATGAGTTATAACGATTTATTTATTTATTTATTTTTATAATCATGTACATTTTAATCGTTTCAAAAAAATAATTTTAAATTATTATTTTTTGATTTAAAAACAATTTTCTTTATTTTTGTTAGTAAACAATCATAACTCTTAAAAATGGTTTGAATCTACTTTTAGCTTCTTATAAAAGTGTTACCAAACATGCACAAAAATGACGGAGGGCTTTCAATAGACAAGACGTTGTTGGATTTGATTTGGCCAATGGTGATATTGCCATTTGTTTATTAGGCCAGAGCAACCCTTATTTTTGCTATACTTTGTGTGTGTTGAAGTGTTAAAAAGAGCTCAATAGTATTTTATGACGCAATTCCGAAACTTTTGAGTTTTATAAAATTATAAATAATATTTTAAAATATGAAATAACTGACCCGACCCATTGAACTAGTGTCATGATCAAATTTGTTATTCAAATTAAAAAAGGGTAATTACAGTGAACCACCATGTGTTTGGACTCAAAAACACATGATCCCCCTCTATTTTGAAGCAGAGCATTTACAGGAACCAAAAAGCAGGCATGGCTTCTTGAAAAGCAGCTTAACTACTCAATTTTTTTTATCAACAAAACCAAATCCATTCGGCTCTTCTCTTGCCAAAACCTCTGCATCCAAATTCTCTGTTCTTTTTATGCTAACTGAGCTAACCACTTTTCCTCACTTCCCTCTAAAAGTATCTCTCTTTGTTCCCATATAAAACCACCATGATCTCTTCCATTCTTGCCATTATATTATGCTCACCACAAACCTTAGAAACCCCATTTGAAAAAATTGGATCTTTGTACAATACTGGAGTTGGGGTTGTTTTAATTGTTCTTGAGTAAAATTGGTGGGGAACTCATTAATGGAGATGGAGAGCTCCAGCGGAACCAAGGACTTGGGGCGCCACCGCCGCCATGGTCGCTCGAGCGAACTTCCTCTAACTATTTTCACCTACTTCAAAACAGTAAAAAAAAACTTAACTTTTTGTGCTTCAATGAAATCCTTTATATCACTCCAACAATTCATGCAACATAGAAATTAACGATTACAAAAAAAAAATGAAAGTTTTTGGTTACCTCAACAAAAGACAAAGGAAGAAGATGCACAATTTATTGCCCATCAATTAGACCAAGGCCATTATTGTCTTTTTTAGGTATTAACCATGAGTTTTCTGAAAGGGTCCGCACTATTGGCGGTTTGGCATCTTTAAGCTTTTTTACCACACCCAGACTAATCACATTCGAGACATAGTAACAGTTAAACCTGCTCACTTCTCCCCATGAGTGTGTTGAGTGGAGATCGAACGCAAACGCTCTTTCCACTCACGCAACATGTGTTAACTACATCCTCATTTTACAAGTTTAGTAATTAAACAAAGTAACCCAGTTAAAAATTACAAAAACATAAAAATATATTTAGAAAAAGCATAAAAATATATACACTGATCCTGCTATGACACCTTTTTAAATTAATAAAAAATGACTTAAGATATACCCATTTTAAGTCAGCTTAATTAAGCGAAACCATTGTAGATGCTCTTACACTAGGCTCATCTAGTATTCACGTTGGAATACAACTAAAGAAACCCCGAAACCAATGAAAGAATCGCAAAGCAGTGGCGGCTCACTACTACTTGTATCGCCTCACCACCGTCCGATCTCTGAGCTCCGTCAGGCGTCAGCAATAATTGACCGCTGGATCAGTAACAAGATCCAATCACGCACGTTCATTTCAACATATTTACATTTGACTACTTTAGCGAGGGCTAGAGCAAACAGTGGCTGAAACGACATTACTATCTAAAAACAAACAAAAATAAAAGTACAAAACGAAAACATTAGTGCAGTCGTTTTAAATGCGAAGCGCCGCCTGGTTTTTCATTCCCAGCAGCAGCAGCAGCTTTAGCGTTTAGCACTCTCTTGTTCCTTCAGAGCTCCAGGGGTTCGCGGTCAAATTAACGACCATTGAACCTCTCTTTCTGAAGGATTCGAGAGAAGAGCTACGCAATCCATATCTTTATCGATTTCTTGTTCCGTTCTGAAGGTAATTTTTAATGCATTTTCTGGTTTCTGGTTTCTGTTTGTTATGGAAGAATCTGCGTATGTTTTATTGATTGAGTTTTGTAGTAAAAATGGTGGATTGTTTAGAATAAGAGGTTTGGTTATGGTTTTTTTTCTCAGCAGCCAAACAGGAAGTAGGGGTTTTAGATTTAATTTTCGTCCATTTTACTGTATCTTCCGAGAAGAAACGAAATGCTTCCTGTTTTTGACTTTTAATGTGGTTTCCCGGTTCTTTTTAGTAGCTATGTTATTTGTTCATAATGCTACGCAAATTGATTTTGAATATTGGAATGTGCAGTGTTTTCATTGGATCAAGCTGGGAGGGTTACGATTAGCTCTTTGATTGTTGTGAGAAGCCCCAACTACATTCGTCGATTTCTCTGTTTTTCTTGTTTAGGTCCATTAGAAATCTGGTACAGCATCAGAGTTTTTACCTGATCTACCATGGCGGCTGCATTGCATTTATGCCGTGTCAAAACTTCATACCCTGTGTGCTATAAGAGATCCTTGGTTAGCCAGCCTCACTGGTCTCAGCGAATTAGTCGGGCAACATCTGTGGCAACAACTTGTAGATTGTTTGGAAGAGTAAAAAGTTATTGTAACAGAGGAGCTTTGAGAGTCCGTTGTGATGGAGGAGTTGTAGATGTTCTTGAAAAGAATGAAACTGAAACTGAATGTCTATATGACATTGAGAATCAGTTAACGTGTGTGATGAAGTTTGGTGGATCATCTGTGGCCTCCTCTGTGAGGATGAGAGAAGTTGCTGACCTCATACTCAGCTTCCCGGAGGAGAAGCCTGTGATTGTCCTCTCAGCAATGGGCAAGACAACTAATAAGCTCTTAATGGTATATATGATTTTCTTCCTTTTTGTATCCCAGAACTGTTTCTCGGGGTCTTGTTTTCTAATATGTTGATTTAATAGGCTGGAGAGAAGGCTGTTAGCTGTGGTGTTACCAATTCATCGTGCATTGAGGAGTTGAGCTTTATAAAAGAATTGCATTACAGGCAAGGACGCTACATTTATATCCTGTATTTGAACCATCAAAAAATCAAATTTGTATTTTAAATTTGATCTGACTGGGATTACTATTATTATTTAGGACTGTGGATGAGCTAGGAGTGGACAAATCTATTATTGATGGTGAGTTTCTCTTTTGTTCTGAACTATTGTTTTATCTTTGGTGAGCTATTTACACTTGGTTGATTAGCTGAGGAGTTGTTAGCAGAGGATTTTGAACTAGTTGCTTTGTCACAGTTATTGATTTAGGACCTATTTCACTCTAAACTTGCAAAACTCTGAGATTGGACAGCTTGACTAGTTGTGGTAAATGTTGCTACCCAACAAAACTATATTGCATCTTGAGAAGCTTTATGCAATGAGAAATCCTTTGGTTTTGGTTTTGTCCAATAACCCAAAAAAAGCCTTCTATCCATCTTTTTTACCTTGTTATTTTAAACTTTGGTTTGTGAAGATTCAAGCTGTTATAACTGTTCAAACTTAATTAGGTTTATGGAACACTTGATCCTTAAAAAATTCAATGTGTCACACTTGCACCAAGTAATGGTTAAGCTGACCATCAAACAGGCATACCCTGCACATCCTGGTATTCTGCTTGAATTTTGTCTCATAAAAATGAAAATTTATCTATGATCTTGTTTAGGGTCGGTATATCCTCTGAATTTTACATATATAACTTGTTCCATGACCTTTTCATTTGCAGCACACTTGGTAGATCTTGAGCAACTTCTCCAGGGAATTGCTATGATGAAAGAGCTGACTCCACGCACAAGAGACTACTTAGTTTCATTTGGGGAGTGTATGTCCACCAGAATTTTTGCAGCATATTTGAATAAAATTGGTGTTAAAGCCCGCCAAGTATGTTTATTGATTTTTCCCTTGGTGTATAGTATCCCATTTCTAATGCTTGTGAACTGATAGTGATAGCAACTTGCTCTGTTTCTTTTGCAGTATGATGCCTTTGAAATTGGTTTCATAACCACAGATGATTTCACAAATGCGGATATTCTTGAAGCAACTTATCCAGCTGTTGCAAAGAACTTGTATGGTGATTGGATCAATGATCCTGCAATTCCAATTGTTACTGGATTCCTTGGAAAGGTCTTTGTACTGTCTAACTGCATCATACGTCTTACAAGATTAAACCTACTCTGTGTTTTGAGTTGTTAGTTTTTCTACTGCAGGGATGGAGGTCTGGTGCAGTGACTACACTGGGACGGGGTGGCAGTGATTTGACAGCCACAACCATTGGTAAAGCGCTGGGGTTGCGAGAGATTCAGGTCAGTAGTGTTTCCTGAAGCTAGTGAAACAGTGATATGGCTATTTCTCCAAATAAATCTGGAAATTTGTGCTAGATGCTAGCCTTTTCTTGCATATTTTCAGAGTTTTTATTTGAACAACTTAGAGAACCATGTTTCAATCCATTACAGGTCTGGAAGGATGTTGATGGTGTTTTGACTTGTGATCCCAACATTCATCCACATGCAGAGCCTGTTCCATATTTAACGTTTGATGAGGCTGCTGAACTTGCATATTTTGGTGCCCAGGTATCATTACTTTGTGGTTTCCGACACAGTTGAGACTTGAGTGATTAGAAACTGCCAGTATTTAGCTTATTTGTGACAAAGCCAAATTCAGTTTGACGTCTAGCTGTGGTTTGAACTCATTCATTACTTTTAGATACCTGAAGTTACATTTACATTTTCTTGTATTTTCCAAGAGCTCAGTTGAATGTGCAGATTAAAAAATTGTGTATTCAACATTTTTTTTCCAGTGATTTAATTCAGTCATTCTTTTAGTTGTTTGACTGATCCTGATCATGGTATGATTCACTAGCTTGCAAGTTGCAAATAACCTTTGTTTTAATAAATCTGCGCTACCATGGTTCTCACAGATAAGATCATTTCAGGTGCACTCAAGCAGACAATTTTCTTTTGCAGGTTCTGCATCCACAATCGATGAGACCTGCTAGAGAGGGTGACATTCCTGTTAGAGTTAAGAATTCTTACAATCGTACTGCCCCAGGCACTCTCATCACCAAGACAAGAGACATGAGTAAGGTTTGTAGAAGCAGAGTGTTGTACATATGATGCTTTTTAGAAGATCCAATGATTAATATTTTGTTCTCCCACTGTCAGGCAGTACTAACTAGCATTGTTCTGAAAAGGAACGTTACTATGTTGGATATTGCAAGCACTCGCATGCTTGGTCAATTTGGTTTTCTTGCCAAGGTAAATTGTTAAGAGTGATTTAGCGCTTTTTGTTCTCTTGGTGGTTGAATGTGTACAAGTTCATTTACTTTTGTCCATGCAGGTATTTTCAATATTTGAAGATTTAGGCATATCTGTAGATGTTGTAGCTACCAGTGAAGTTAGTATCTCGTTGACACTGGATCCATCAAAGCTTTGGAGCAGAGAGCTAATTCAACAGGCAAGCGTATGACATCATACTTGACACGCTCTATATTATTCTACATTTCCCTTGCCACAATGCCCCTTTAGATCCTCATGTTCGTAACTGCATTGGAAATTTTTGTGTTAGCATGAATCTCTCTACCTCATGTCATTATTGTTTTTTCTTGATGGAAGATTATCTGGTGTGCTATAATGAGCTTGTATCTTGCAGTATAATCCCAGTTTGTTTCACAATATATCTGCGCTTCTGCCTTCAGTATTTTTGTGGTAGGATTTTGTATAGTTCTCTCTCTATTTGCTATCCTCATCAAGTTCCTATAAATTTTTGGGCAGGAACTTGACCATGTTGTGGAAGAACTTGAGAAAATTGCTGTTGTCAATCTCCTTCAGCACAGATCAATCATTTCTCTCATTGGGAATGTTCAGAGGTCCTCACTGATTCTGGAAAAGGTGATGTATTACCATTTTGCTATTGATGGTTATGAATTTAGTTTTTATATATATGATAAAGACGGATTATGTACAAAATAAAAAAAGGGTTTGAACTGATATAAAGTTATATCAGTTAAACCAATAAGGTGATGACACCTCATTTAAAATCATGGATCCGGACAGGTCGCTCCGCTCCCACAAATTCACTTGGGTGGATATAAGTGATTTTAAATGAGATGTTATCACCTCATTGGCTTCTCAAATTGCCCTATCAAGAATTAGCTCAAAGTGAAACAACAAGTAGACAGTAATAAAATTGGCTCTTAAAAGTGACAAAACTAGTTCTATCAAGTTATAACACAACTGCATTTTTTGATATTCGAAATTTAATTTCTCAATTGTAAACTATAAACTCTAGATCATAAACATAAACCCTAGACATTAAACCCTCAAACCCCAAACCCTATACTCTATGTTGTCAATCCTATAGTATGAGCCTTCAACCCTATATGAAGACTTCAGGTTAAACCGAAACCAACTAATATCAGTCGATGCACATGCTCGGTGGACATAATTAAAATATCATTTCAAAACGTCGTGATCATTCAGTTAATTTGTTATGAAATATATAAGAAAGTATATCCAAAAGATGTACATTGTTGGAGTTAAAAAATACAGCAATATCTATGTAGCAACATCAAAACAGTGATTTGACTTTTTGTACAAAGTTTAGTTGAAAGTGGTACGCACAGCAATACAGCATGCATGTGCCATTACAAAATTTGAGTGATATCTAACAAATCACTGAAATAGAAACCAAAGAAAACGAGAGACTGTAAAAGTTTTGGACTGTTCCAATCTTTAAGTTACATAAATTGTAGCTTTCGTTTCATGAATTCAATTCATTTACGGAAACTAACCCATTTAAGATATATATGAATCTGGTATCTATCTATCTATCTTTATGTCCTATCTGTGACTCATTCACTGTGAAAATTTAACTTAAATTATAGCTCCTCATGATATCTGCACAAGACAAAAAACAAATAGATGATTGATGATCTGAGGATATCAGAACTGTAATTTCATTTTGTGTGTTTAATTACATTTGGCTAAATTGAGGATGTGCCTAACTCAAGATTTGACCTCATTTCAACATGATGAAACACATGTTTTTTTGTTCTACCTTAGTACACTTCACATATTACCTCCACGTTGAGAATTGATATTTTGTTTGATACCACAAGAAACTCTTGTTTTTGTGACAGACTTTGTTTAGACATGTCGATTGATTTATTCATACATTCGTCGTTTATTGCGACGGTTTCTTTAAATGTATTAGTTAAAAAGTGGTATATATAAAATTCATATGTAATATGAATCATGAATGGATGATATATCAACATCATGAAGATCAAGAAACAGAGTAATAAAAAACAGTTGGCCCTCACCATACAAACAACTACTACTACTACATGAAAACACAATAATTTAATCAAAATCAAATTATTAATCTCTCAAGTGCAAGTGCAAGTGCAAGTGCCAGCCACAACCACAAGCACAACCACAATCACAACCACAATCACAACCACAACCACATTGATGTATGTATATACATTACACATAGATGGGTTGAGTTGGCATAGGGACCCACATAGTAACTATAGTATCTACCCATTCCCTTAAATTTAAGGACACTCCTACATTATGAAAGATATTCCTATTTCCTCAGCCACCACCCAAATTCCCATTTTTGTCTCTCAACCCTATCATATCATATTCATATCATTCACTATTCAACACAAACAACAAATGAGCCAAACCACACAGCCTTGCCTCACCTTCCAACTCATATCCTGAACCGGAATGCAAATTTTATGAATAGAAATCGAGAATCTGTTTAACCTAAAGCAAACAACTTAATATGTAAAAAATAGTAGTTATGATTTTTCGTCTAGACAGATTTGACATGATCTGGCACCACCGGCCTCTTATTGTAACATAGTGAATTGGGTGAATCGAATCGAATCGGGAATTAGAGATTTTAATAACCATGCATACCAATAGGTCAATTATGGCTCAATCTCAAGCTTCCCTATTGAGCCAATGAATCATGTAATTAAATGGTTCAAATGATAATGGGCTTGGAGTCCATTTTGGGCCTACCCTAAGTTTGGGCTTCAACTCAAGGAATCTCTTTGACTTTCTAATCCTCTTTTGAGTCCGTGTTTCTTTTATTACTTTAACCAGAGATTAAGAGTACATATCTTATCGAATAAGGTGAGGATCAAAACTAGTATATATATATATATATATATATACACACACACATGCAATGTGAAGAGTAGTATATGGTGTGCACTGCAAGTCTGCAACACCATGCATCAGTAAAAATGCTGATGCATATTGTTGCATTGCAACCACAAGATAAATCTGAACACATAGACAACAAGAAACACCGCCAAAGCAACTAACAATTATGCATCTCTCGGATAGACCAAGGAAGGAAGCAACAAACTTCTATTCTTTGTTACAAAAAGTTATCGTATATCCTTGTCTATGGAGATGACTGATCATACAAATGAGTTACAAAATGAGGAGACAGAAGGAAGGAGGGTTGGGGAGATGAATCCAAACAGAAAGCGTAGCTCTGAGGTGTTTCGGATATCAGACACTGTTTCACATACTTACATACATACATATATATAGCTTCGTTCACGCAAAAAAGAATTGATCCTCCTTTCAGATGTAAAAGTCTGATTGCTTGGACTGTGCTTTGAGATCTTTCAGTTTCTTCAATATGTTGGTGAAATAATCTTGCAAGTATTTCTCTAAAGAAATAACATCTTTTGCGTCCACACCAAGAAGTTGATATGTCTCGGTCATTGGAGTGGAGAATACGGTATCACTTGAAAGAACCTACAAATTGCAGTGTAAAATGGTTAACCTTCTCTATTGTGTATAGTGTATACCCTACCGTTCTTTTTAAAACAAAAGTTGACTAACTATACTCAATAAATATAGCCAAGGAATCGAAAGGATTAAGATATGGCAAGGCAACCAGATCTAGGTTTGATCCTCTGTTGAGTTGTGCTGTCAGAGCAATATAACTTTCTTTTTCTCAATTTTTTTCTACTTCTCTTCCAACAAAATAAGCAAACAAGGTAGAAGAGAATGTATACGGAAACAACAAAATAAACAAACAAGGTAGATGAGATCCATCAGCCACTCAATCGAGTAGTATATAGGGTTAATTGGTCAACAAAACGTTTCTTGTCAGGCCATCAGATTCATAGCTGGCCTTATCTCCCAGTTTTTGTTATTGTCTCAATTTGTTGCAATTTTCAATCTTCCTTTTGGTTCATGTATTTTGCAGTTTGCTGCTTGCAGCCATGCTATGTATTGTTTACCTTTTTCCATCTTGGAAATTCAGCAAATATGTTGTTTATTTATTTATTTATTTTGAATGAAATATGTTGTTTATTTATTTAAGTAGAATTTTGACGATAAAAAAAGCATGCCACATGCATATGTCTTTCAAACTAACTTTGAGCAGACAAAATTCCATGGTGAGTTGTCAAACGGATTGAGACATATAGGAAACTAGGAAACATATTAAGCATGCCAACTTTCTCCACTGCCCCAGAAGTCATTAATAGCCCTTCTTATGAAAAAAATATCTTCAGAGTATGTGTTTTTATTATATCCTAGCATATTCGGATTATTTTGGAAAACCCCAAATAGATAACTAGTAAGCAACCTTCATGGAAATTCACTAATAATAGCATAGCACAACAAAGAAAGGATTTGATTTATTACCTCTGAAAACGCCAATCTATCAGCAACATCATTTGTCCACTCAAATAGTCGAGTCAACTGGCGAGTAAATCTCAAAACAGAGACTGGGACTGTAGTTACATTTGCATCTTGCCCTGCAAGCCTCTCACACAGCGTTATCACCTACAACAACCAAGATTGCAGTTCATCATGAAAAGAAAAAAACATTAAAATTAAATAAATAATAGTAAAAAATAAATAAATAAACAAATAAAAAGCTAGCTTCCTTCCAATGGAATAGACAGCTCTGCCTACTTCTGTCCACAGACACTGACTATTTATTCTTTGATTGAGGAGTACAGAAAAGGAACAAATTCCCAGACATAATTCACAGACAATCATCAATAAAGAAAACACAGTTTGAAATCCATCAACTGCTCCTTCAAATACCAGCTATTTGTTATTCTCTTACATATTCCTAGCCATTAAAAGCTCTTATGAGACATATTAGTGCAAATCAATCAAATTACCGGCTCTAGTAGCATCAACTATGTGAGCATTGAACAAATTTAGGTACAATACCTCTTGCGTTGTCCATGCACGGGGTCCAGCAAATGTGAGAAGCTTCCCATTAACTTTTTCATTGCGTAAAGCAATAAATGTCAATCTAGCTATATCCTGCAAAGCTATGAAAACATGTTTACATACAACTGAAATCAAATAAATTTGCCTTCAAGAAAAAAGACTACATTGCAGAATGTTACATATGATTAACCTGGGTGTCCATGTAAGCAATTCTTGTAGGTGCATCTGTTCCCCAAACAGATTTATCTTCTAGTATAGGCACGGCATACTGCCCAATAAGTCCCTGGAAAAAATTGGCATTAAAAAAATTTCCCTGACATCAAAAAATAAAATATTGTGAAACCACAAATATATTCAGCAATAAAAACTTTTTTACACTTTCTCTTTTTCTTTTTAGGAGGGATGAAATGCCAAGGATTATCATAGTTCTTTACTTTTTTTTTTTTTGAATAAATCATAGTTCTATGTACTAAAGAGAGAATAATCAAAATCTAGAGTGGTCTAATCTACAAAAAGTCATCAAACAAGAGACCCACAAATGAACCTTGCTCCGTAAACAAGATGCTGAACAACATTTTCCAGTTTCAGTGAATTTACTTGCATAAAACCGCATAACCGGATGATGACATGATTGAGGCCTGAGTCTTTAATGAACTTCTCCGTGCAATACTTGATCTCCATCAGTGGAACTTCAGGATGCTTGTCACAGTTGTGGATAGAATAGAACACATATTTCTGGATTCCCATTGCTTTTGCACATTGTATAAGAGCAACTTTTCCTTCCCAATCTACCTAAACAGAACATGGATTAAATAAGGCCGAAGAAACTGCAACTAACATAAGCAAAATTAACATAATACAAAAAATGCCTATGTTAACATATGAGAAACAGGTACAGTTACATAAAGTCTGAGATGACGTCAAATAAAACGCGTAAACATTGGTATTTTACAATCTCGGGATATTTGGTATTGAAGAATTTGAACTAATGAACTAATGATCAATGCGACTTGGCCATCCACTGATTAGAAACGACTAATCAATCCTAAATAATCAGGACGAGGACAATCAACAACAGTTGCAATTAAAAAAAATAGAGCCTACGAAAAAAGTAATTTGGTCCAGGAGCTTAGCTATGATGCGCGGACACTCTCATCTTCTCAACATATCAATATCTGACATGGTGATATGTATCCGACA
>JAYMTA010002000.1:0-17901 GCA_036897625.1 Pelargonium cotyledonis | reverse complement strand
TATATATATATATATAGAGTCAAACCACTGATTCTTTTTTATATATATATATATATATATATATAGTGATACAACTGATTCGATCTTGTTCCCCAATCCTCATATATATATATATATAGTGATACAACTGATTCGATCTTGTTCCCCAATCCTCACAGAGTCAACTGTATATGTGTATGTGCTGTTAACTTAATGGCACATGTTGCCTTTAATTCATACATTTACTATCAAAAGGGAGACATATCATAAAGCAACAAATCTTACATTTTTCCATATATATATGAGACCAAGAGATTTAAATCACATGTTTTTTTTAGTTAGTCCAATCGAGATTGGACGTTTCAATAATCTTTTGAATTTAGCAAATCGTTACAAATAATCTAATTTAATCTAAGCTAAAAATATTACGGTTCGTATTTTTTATTATATATATGTATTATTTGTATGGTAATAGACTAATATACAAATGTTTATGATGATGGTAAATAATCACCATTTAACCACTAAGGGTGGTGCAATTGGTTATTTCAATTGTGTGAGTGGGAAGAGATCTCAGGATCGATCCCTACTCAACTCATTCTTGGTGGTGGTGGTGTAAGAGACCACTTTTGGTGCAGTATGGTGCCAAAAGCCCTAGGTTAGGGTTAAGAGGCTTTGGCAAAGTTTCTTTCCTGGACACTATAACTTTGTTCAAAGGTGTATATATATGTCTTGAAAAGGTTCCTTAAACCGTTGCAAGATAGGATTTCGGCACCTATCTGTATCAAAAAAAAATAATAATAATAATCACCATTTAAATTAAGTTTTATTATTCATTTGAGAACCATATTCATGGTAGTTGTCACAAATGTAGACAAAAGCTGTGGACCCTTAATTCATGTTTGATGTTAATAGCACACAAAAAAATTCCATAAATATATTATTTTTGTACCCATATTGTTTCGTTATTAGCGATCTCTTACAGGACGCACGTCAATTAGGGGAAACAAATTGGAGTGCTGTTCACGTCTTTCACAATCAAAGTTAGTAATTGTTCAATTCTGTAAAAATTATTATTTTCTTCAGAATAATTACTTCATCTTTTTCATTTTATATTTATTTACGAAGAATTTAACACCCACATGACAAATAATTCGTAAATAAATAGTGATTGGGCAGCTCATGATTTTTTCCGTAAAACAGAGGGGCTCTGTTCATGGCTACAGAGTACATGTGACTGAGCTGATTCTTGAGTTGGAGTCAAGCTCAATCCTGGTTCTTGAGTTGCTTGAACTGATTTTTAGATTCATTTCAACGATTTAAGAACTGGGTTTTGGTTAAAATTTGATCTTTTTGTGTGTAGTTTTGGGTGCAAGGAAATTTGGGAAGTTATTTTGTGTTTCTGAGAGAAAAATCTGATGGGTTCTGGTTTAGAATCAAGATGCTGGTTTATGAGATTGATTGTGTTTGTTATATATTTTCTCGTTGTATCTTCACTGTTTGTTTCTGCACAAAAAACCACCTCAAATGTTACTGAAAATGGAATCAAAGAGGTTAACTCCAGTAGTAGTACTAATCGTTCGAGTTACAAGCATGTTTGGCCTGTAAGTTCTATTTTTTGTACCTGTTTCTGATATATATGCATATTGTTTTGTTAGACATTTTTGAATCTTGAATCTTTATGGATTAATAGGAACTGAGATTCAGCTGGAAAATTGTGGTGGGGACAATAATCGGGTTCCTAGGAGCTGCATTTGGAAGTGTTGGAGGAGTTGGTGGGGGTGGCATTTTTGTTCCCATGCTCACTCTGATTATAGGATTTGACACAAAATCCTCAGCAGCTGTGTCCAAATGTAAGAGCTACACACAACTATATGCATATAAATTTTTCTGATGCAACAGTTCTTGTTGCTGGTTCATTTAGTATTTGATTGTTGAGAATCTTGAGATCTATCTAGCTCTAATTTTGAGTTCTTGTATTGATTTGGTTAGGTATGATTACCGGCACGTCGGTAGCAACTGTGTATTACAATCTGAGGCTGAGACATCCAACTCTTGAAATGCCTGTCATTGACTATGACTTGGCTCTTCTGTTCCAACCAATGTTGGTGCTGGGAATCAGTATTGGTGTTGCTTTCAATGTGATCTTTGCTGATTGGATGATCACAATTTTGATGATCATTCTCTTCATGGGTAACAATTATTCCATTTCTATATATATATTGATGGCTTTGATTTCCCTCAGCTGAGCTTGTGTATATTCATTTGTTTCTCTCAGTCACATCCAGCAAGTCATTCTTGAAGGGCATTGAGATATGGAAAAAAGAAACCATCAGCAAAAAGGTTGGTTTGAAAATTGTAATTCAAAACTTCATTTATGTGGCATTTCCATAGCTTTGCTTCACATGTTTCATGGGCTGGACTTTTCAGGAAGCTGCTCAGCACTTGCAAGCAAATGGTGAGTCACTAGTTAGTCCTAGCTTTAAACATTTCCATGGAAGATCATAGCAATGACTGTTTCTCTTGATCATATATTATATATCAGGTTCTGATAACAAAGAAGTGGCTTCAAGGCCTCAAGTACCTGAAGTCACAAGCAATGGAGCCCAAATAGAAATCAAGGAGCCTAAGAAGAAAAAGGTAAGCAATTACAATGGTATAACTTGTATGCTTTGTTTGTCTTTCCAAGACTGACTTCAACGAGCTTCTCGTTAGGTCTCTGTCATTGAGAATGTCCGGTGGAAGGAACTTGGACTTCTCGTTGCTGTTTGGATCGCAATCCTCGCGTTGCAGATAGCTAAGGTTCATTCCAATCCCACTATGTGTTTCAAATTCAATCCCATTTGTGCTTTCAGATTATAAACTGACATTGACCCTTTTATTTGAACAGAACTACACAACAACTTGTTCAGCAATGTATTGGACATTCAACGCGTTGCAGGTACTTAACTATGCACCTACTTCCATGATCATCATCGCCTTGATTACACGAAAACTGAACACTAAATTTGAAAGTTTTGTACTTGCTATGTGGGTTCAGATCCCAGTTGCTGTGGGAGTATCCGGATACGAGGCGATCAATCTGTACAAAGGGAAGAGAGTGATTGGTTCCAAGGGAGACAAGGGCACAAAATGGAGAGTTGGGAAGCTTATTTTTTACTGTGCCATTGGCATTTTGGCTGGGATGGTTGGTGGCTTGCTTGGTCTTGGTGGTGGCTTCATTTTGGGTCCACTTTTCCTAGAAATGGGAATTCCTCCTCAGGTGCCTTAAGTTCATTTCACTTCTCTTTCCTAGTACTTGCTAAAAAACAATGTACACATGAAATGATGTGATTTGAGAGTTTCCAAATTTGGGTTATGCAGGTTGCAGCCGCCACAGCAACCTTTGCCATGACATTTTCCTCGTCCATGTCGGTTGTAGAATACTACCTTTTGAAGAGATTTCCAGTTCCTTATGGTAAGTTTTCTGGTTTTTGCTTATCTAATATGCGTGCGAAGCCAAATTTGGAGTGGCGAAAAGAGCTTTGTTTCATTAGTAACTAATATATATATGAATGTGCAGCTCTATACCTTACTGGCGTATCCACAATTGCTGCCTTTTCAGGCCAATTTGTTGTTACAAAGATCATCAAGATTTTGGGAAGAGCTTCCATTATCATCTTTGTTTTGGCCTCCTTGATCTTTGTCAGTGCACTTTTTCTAGGTATATCCATCATCTTCTTCGCTTTATTTGTATTTTGGCTGAGTCTCGGCCACTAATTACTCGGTTATCGGATTGTGTTGTTTCTGTAACTTGACAATATTTATGTTCTTTACTTGTATTGAAACAGGAGGAGTTGGAATAGCAGACATGATTGAAACCATCAAGAATAAGGAGTACATGGGATTTGATGATATTTGTGCATGGGACAGATAGGTGGTATTATTAGTTGATAACATTGTACTATGTTCATCTTCTTCTTCTTTGTTTTTTTTTTGGGACAAATCAAAAGCAAACCATTAATACTTGTGTAACAATTTTTAACTGAAATTCAGTGGAAGCTCCCTAAATTTAGGGTTTCCAATTATTTTAACATCTCCTATAATTCTGTGTTTGAGATATTTTATGCCAATTTTATACTAAAAATATTCTAACTATTGGGTAGGCTTGACTACGGTTTCTACCATTCACATTACACAATTGGCTTTAACAATTTGTGGTTCAGATTGCTTTTTGCCAATTTTGAATTTGATGGGAACCAAATCCCTTTCCTAACACCCACCCAAGTTCCAATAGATATAATCAGCTTTTTGAAACACATAATTAGAACAAGGAAAGGTCATGTAATGTGACAAATGAGTCGTAATCACGACAAAGATTTAACATGTTAACATAAAAATGTGACTTAATGAAGACAAGTTTC
Source organism: Pelargonium cotyledonis (assembly GCA_036897625.1). Taxonomy (NCBI): domain Eukaryota; kingdom Viridiplantae; phylum Streptophyta; class Magnoliopsida; order Geraniales; family Geraniaceae; genus Pelargonium; species Pelargonium cotyledonis. The sequence goes on along the minus strand of JAYMTA010002000.1, from coordinate 13,519 downwards.
TACATATCTCTTTCAAAAAGTTAATTCATGCATAATCCCAATTTTTCTACCGAGTGTTTGGGTCTCTTTAAAGAAGAAAGATAACAAGTAAATTATTTTCTTGCTCTCGTCAAATGTAAATTTGGTCAACTTGATTTGTCAAAAAGAACGATCGGTTTTAATATTAGATGTTGATTCTGCATACGAGATCGACCAAATATGGTAACCTATAGTCGTGTTAGCCACTGCCGTACAACTCTTTAAAATTTGTAAGTAATGTTACCAAACAAAGCCTAGTTAATGTCTCAAGAGTCAACCTTTTTTAAGAAAAGAGAGGACAGCACAAAAGCAAAGCTGTGAAAAAGACTAGCACATTTGAGAAACAAGGATACGCATTAATCATCAAATCAAATCATTTTCCAGCCATATAAATGGCAATGTCATAAGCTAATCTCCATCTTTTTCCCTAATAAGTACTTAACATTCTCTTCAAGACATGTATTGGAATTAAAACCAAATAATTAGAAACAGGAAAGTACTATGTATCAACAAAATCACCAGAAAGCAATCACATAAAGAAAAAATCAACTTCTTTTTGTAACCATAGCCATTACTTATAGACTATCCACCACTATTCTCAGATTCACACAATTAGATTACAAGAGAGCCAATATTTTACCGGCTTCTCAACTGTAGGTAACCTCTATATCTAGTTTCTTCACGGATTCTACTCGTGAAATTCAGAGATTTTCTTTAAAGCAACGTTTAAATTTTAGATATTTCAATCACTATGATTTTATAGTTCATCCTTGGTAGCTTGGTCTTTTGCTGTCACGTGTTTTTTGATAGATCCTGCCAAATCCTTCAGGCTGGATTTCGTTGAAAATGTAATCTGTTTACAAGGAAAAGGGAATAACCATCAGATGGCTAGAATAGAAACAAATAGAACTAGGTAATATCATGAAAAAGCTACCGGATTCGCCTTGTCGCCGGCGGGGTAAAATAGGAGTGTTGGGTAGTCATCAACCTGGAAAGAAAAAGGGGATCAAGAAAAAAAAAGGCTTAGTTATCAGCATTAACATCATTGCGTCAATAATCATCTCCAAATAGTAACAAAGATAAAAAAAATTCCTCAAAGATATACATTAGTTAAAATCCAATGGAAGACACCTGGCTATTTCTTATCTATCCATACTACGAAGCCAGAATAAAATCAAGAATTCACGGGGATTCGTTAGTTTTAAATAGAATATTCGAGCTGAACGTAACAAAAAAAGGTAGCCCAAAACAACTGCCTGAAAGTTGGCACATTACAGTGTTCTAAGTGGGAAACTACAGAATTAAAATGTTATACTGAATAAGTTCTGGTTTGGATTTCATCGTACACAATACACTTAGAACTTCTCTTAAATCTGATTACAGCTTCCAAATGTTCTACAGGATGAAATTTATGCAGTGAGAGGGATCCGTGAACTTTTTTACATCCCTTTACTTATTCACAAATTTGAAATTTCTGGTTTGAGTAGAAGGATGCATCCCAGCTCTCAAATGCTTCGTGAATAAGTATAATAAATGTAATTTAGACTTTTTAGGCCAATGAGAGTGAGAAATGTGATTTTATATCCCTTACCTTTAGTTTTGGATGTTCATTTGCGGAAGCATCTATCCTTGCGAAGACTAGATTATCAAGACCCTTGAAGTGCTTGGCCAACTTCTCAACTTGCTTGCTTGTGGTTTCACAATTCATGCACCATGGTGTATGTACCTGTTCATGCACCAGCGAACGTAAGTTTCTTTTAGATAGAAAGTAGAAACAATCCTGCTGTAGCAATGTTCATTACCCTAAAGGCCACTTAGGGTATTCCCAAAAAATCACAATGACATGGTTCTAAGCAAAAATTTACAGCCATCCTAATGTGTAGCAAGAATACTAGTGGAATTTGAACAATGAATACTATTGCCCTCCAAATGAAGCTTATGTAAGAGAATGTGATGACAACCAAAGTGACTTAGGGTTTCCTTACTATTCTATCCATGAATTACAAGAGACAATATAGGGAAAATATAAGGGAGATATAAACATTGCATAAAAAGCGTTCAAATTTTCAAATGTAATATATTCTAAATAATGGAATGCACATAATGGATGCCCCCATCAACCGACACACTCACAGAAGCAAGTCTATGTTGAAAATAATGATGCAATAACTACCAAATGGAATAAAAAGCCGAGCAGAACAGGAGTATGCATACCTCTAGAAGAACATTCTGGGGGCTATTCAAAACCAAGTCATCAAATGTCTTTCCTACAATGATATGGACACTTGCGCCTGCCTGCAATATTCATATGCACATAGACGTTTTGAAGATTGAAATATATGAAAAGATTAGGAAGAAAAGTTATATCACATCCCATTACTTCAACACAGAACCAGCAAGAAACAAACAACTACCATGCTTAAATAAACATTCAATCCATTCCAGTGCCATTATCATGTACTCTGACAGCTGTTCAAAACGAGGATATAACAGGATTGCAATCGTCAACCTTATCTATTTTCTCAAGCACTATTGTGATGCCACCACATTGCAGTACCAATATGTTCGCGAAGAGGCAATGTGAAATACCATCAACATATTCAATCTTCACAAATTATCCATCTAATATAATAATCAATGCAACTGACTGAATCAGTTAAATGGTGCATGCTCAGAGAACTGCAGAGGGCTTTCTTTTACTGTACTCTTTACCCTTCAGTGTTACAACTTGGTGTACTTGAGTAATTACAGAAGTGGATTTACAAAAGGATTGAATATGAAGCTGAAAAAGAAATACTTATGTTTCAAAGACACAGTAATGAAGACACTGGGAAACTACATCTCTAAGCCAGTTGAGAGAGAGAGGGAGCGAGAGAGAGAGAGAACTCAAGGGTAAGATTATTTTACAAACCTTGGGGATCTGATCAAATTGGCCAAGTTCAAACTGTTAAACAACAAAACATAAAATCTAACCCACACGACACAAGCTATTTCTACATATCCAAAACTAGGATGGCTCCTAAGAGCTTGAGCAACAGTCAGATGATCCAAAAAAAGATTTAGAGGGGCGAAAAATCACTCACATTATCTGGTATTGGCTTGGATTTGAAGTAAGGTTCTTCAGTACCATGCAGAAGCCTAGACCCAAACTCCTAGAAAAAGCAAATTCAGAACACCAATTAGCTATATAATTTATCGGAAATGCAGCATAAAAAAAAAATAAAAAAAATAAAGCAACATTGTTACCTCTATGTTGCTTGGTGTTGGTTCTGACTGTAATAAAAACTTTGAACTAATTCTGTTATCAAAAGCTACTACCTGTCAGGCATAAAAAAAATACATAAATCACATCAATTCATGTTTTCAGTAACTAGTTATTTAGAGGAAAAAAGAAAAAAGAAAATTGCAGTATACATAAATTTTCCAATTGGAAAACTAACCACAGTTTTCTTAGACTCCTCAAGCCCAAATATAGTTAGGAAGGGCTTTGCAAGGTTCTCATCTGTAATGTCTACATATATAAACATTATCTGCATCCAGAAGATAATATTATGGGAATACTAATAATAAGTATATGATATTCCAATAACTTGACTAGTTTGCTAGACTGAGTACCTTAGACTTGAACTTTCTTGCGGCGTCTTGAAGAGGTTCAAGAAGACTCTTTAAGCCATCAGCGTCTGCAAACACAATAACCTGTAGAATCATTAAAAATAATTCTTATAAACCTTCATCAAAGTTATAGCTTTAGATAAAGAACAAAAAGGAACAAAGGCAGAAGCTGATCTCAAATCTATTGTTGAATGATTACCAATATGAAATGGGATTTATCTATGCAAACATATATTTTTTCAATTAAAGCACTTTTCACACACACACAGACGGATAGATTTGAAATGTGTCCAGCTATATTTTGTCATCTTAACCAATACAACATGGTCACATGATAATTAGGCTATGAATTGCAGAAAGGGGAAGAAAGAAAAACTTACAAATTTACTTCCTTTGAATATTGATTATGGTGATAGTCATAAATTGCACGTGGAGTTTGAAGGTTTTACATAAATGTTAGGCCTAACAAATTACCACAAATTAATTTGTAACAGTTACTTCTCATTCTTAAACATTCTTTTTATTAGGAGTGTGCATCGGTCTAGGTCTCGACCAGACCGATTGGGCCGCAATAATTAGAAGAAAAAATGAAAATTGTGTTTTTAATAGAAAACTTTGAAATGAAAAATAAAAAAGTGGAATTGAAGTAAAGTGAACTCAAAGATAAATAACGGAGAAAATAGGACTTAGAGCATCAAAAAATTATAAATTAATTGTGTAAAAGAAAACATTAAATAAAAAATAAAAAGAAATTCAGTCCAAACCAAATTTGGAACAAACCAGTACCACACTGAGTCCATTCAAACAGTCTGGTTGGGTCAAAAAAATTGGTCTGTACCCAACCACAAACACCCCTACTTTTAATAGGTTTTAAGTTTTAACTCACAAGCCATAGATAAGCAAATTTGGCAATTGGTAGATCAGATTGATTTCTATGCCAATTTTAATCATTCATATACTCATCACTATGCTACTGAGTATGGCTAATTCTATAAAGGAAATCATTAAAAGAGTCATTGATTTAGCCTGTTGAAGCCTTTAAGGTGTTCATAAACTTATTACACCAAAATAGTCTTGACAAAGATCTGTCGCGCTGTGATCTAATTGGAAAAAGGTGAAATATCTGTCCATGTACTAAATATATAATTGATCATTATGCAAAATTTGGCCTACATCATATGTCTGAGGTTCCATAAATTTTTTGGGGTTCTTTCTTCTGATATCATTGCAGTATTGTCATTTTTTTTTTTTTTGGAAAGAGTAATGTTCATACCAAGCAAACATCGGAAATGATATCTAAAGGAAAAGAAAATGATTGAATGACAGTATCACCAACCTGAAGTTTTGTTGGGCTGGAGTAAACTCTGATAGAATTAATTTCAGTCAGTTTTGTAACTAAAGGATATTTGCTGTAGTCCAAAAACTCCAATAGTTTGTCCATTTCAAACGACCCTTCTGCAAAATCAAACAAATTAAGAGCTCAATAAGTCTCATCTCTAGGATGTCAGAAGAAAACAGCAAATTACAGCATTAATTGAAAACAAGCTGTCTTATGATCCACAAAATACCAACTCACCAAACTCAGTGTATCTTTCTTGCTCACTTTTAACAATTCCAACGAAAAGATTAGTAGATTTAATATCTGGGAAGAGAACTTTAGCAACTTCAAGATTGCTTGCTTCAAAAAACTGGAGTTCATTGTCAGCGGCTGCTGCTTTTACAAATTCTTCATATTCAGGTCCCTGATTTCCATAGTTTATGAGTAAATAAAACATCAGCAAACCAGAACCTAACACACCTCTGTTCTGCTTTGGAAAGCATTAGTAATCTTGATATGTTATTTTTCATTGTTGATATCTATGGCACTTAAACATGTAGGAATACATGGAAAAATATTGGAGACCTATAAAACGTAATTAGTTTCAGATCACCAGATCTAATACTGCCAATAACTAATTGACAATCAACAATCATAAAGAATTGAACTAGCTCAAATTTGTCACAGTCAACAATCCACATACCTCAAATTTTTCAAAAAGACCAATAACAAATATGTTGTACTTCTTAAGGAGCTCTTCTGCCTCGGCCACTGAGCTAATCCTAATAACAGGGTCGCCAGTCTTCTTCCTCGTCCAGGTCACTATGTCTTGCCTGAATGAAATGAACCCACATAAATATTCAACAAGAATAAGAGACCATCCCGACATTGCACAATAAACTAAACATTACAATTCAAGAGAGAACAAAACACAACGTCTTATGAGATCAAAATGATCAAGGAAAATGAAAAGTTCATATTGGTAAACCCAACATTCAATTCTTTCCAACAAATCGAATTTCGATAAAAATTAGATCTACTTACGCTGTAAATCCACCAGTGTAAGGCTGAGGAGTCCCATTGGAAAACAGAAGCAGAGTTGGGAATCCTTTGATCTCCAGTGCAGAAGCAGCCCGAGTGAACCTATCGGCATCGACCTTGGCCATCAGAACCGGACTCCCCAACTCCTTAAGCGAAGTTGCAGCCTCAGCAAACTGAGGCATGAGCTCAGCACTCCTGGAACACCAAGGCGCATAACCCAGAACCAGAACAAACTCGTTCTGCTCAATGACCCACTTGGGGTTATCATTGTTGAGCTCAAGGACAATCCTCTGAGCTTTGGTTAACAACTCAGCCTCCGACGATTTCACTTGACTCTCTTCTCGGCTCAGCCCAAGTTCCTCTTCCTCGTCCACCGCGTACAGCTCCTCAATGCCCTCCAACTCCTCAACATTAGCTTCTTCTGTGAGCTCGGAAGCAGAGACAGTGATGAAGAAACCGATCAACAAGAGTACGGCAAGACTAAAGAAGACCAATCTGGAAGTGGGTTTTGCTCCAAACATGGTTACGAAATTTGGGTGATCGTGGGTTGCTAAGAATTTGCAACAAAAAGTGATCTTTGATCTAGATTTTTGCAGCGAGATCTGGTTGTAGCCAACAATGCATTAATGTCTGGATTGGAGAAGGAGGGTTTAGGTTTTAATGAGCATATAGGTGACCGATCTGATTGAAGGTTTGAGACCAGCGTGAAATGGGGATAGAATCAGTGAAAGTGCAGTGAATGACGGACTCAGTCTATTTTTTCATTTTATTTACTTAAAATTATTAATAATATTATTTTCAATATAAATTATTTATCTATATTTTGTTCAATTCAAATAATGACCACATAGCTGCACGATTCAATTCTTGAATAAATTTTTCTTTTTCTTTTTTCTCATTCAAAAAACCAAACCATTCAATACAATATCATCAAAACTAAAAACCACACATACATGTGCACAAACACCTTCACACTTATTTCAGAAAACAAAACTTGCAGTACAGAGCCTAAACAAAAAAAAAATTGTGACTTCTCATGGATTCAGATATCTTCTTCCTTGCAAGTGAATTAAGTTTGGAATCAACACGACATTACTCGTATGTGCAAGAATCTTTCTTGAACTTGATCGGTTTATTGCTAGTCGAATTGATCACCAACGGGCATGAAATTCGCTTTCTGTGCCTTGTCCTCACCAGCTTCCCTACCACATTTCCTCGCGATCGAATCTCAAAGCTCAGTGTCAGTGGCACTTCAGCATCATTTTCTAAAGCTGTTAGTCCTGATCCTGCCCCGTAAAGAGGAACCTTTTTTCCTTCCAAGTTCACTGATATGGTTCTGTGGCTCTTTCTTGGCTGATAATACTTCTTTACCTGCAAGCACATAAGTAACTGTGAATTCCAAGCTTTGTTTCAATTAATTTTGATATCGATATGTATTATAAATCATCTTTACCTGACCAGTTGCGACGGGAATTTCTGAGTACACGAGATTGATAGGAGTTGAGGTCACATGAATGCCAAATAATGTTGCGGGGTTGTATATGTTCAACTTTAACGAGGCGTTCACTGTCAGCATCTTTGTTGGGACGCCGGTGAAGTCTGTACCCTCCCCGATGTAGAAGTTACTCACTGATAAGCTCTGCAAGAACCAACATTCTTGATTAGGAGCTCATGTTACACATAGTAAGAAGCAGCATTTTAATGTTCTTCACAGTCTATATCAGAATCAATTTTTCCAAGAAAGTGCCTAGCAATGCAAGTCTTGGAATGTTACAGATGTTGTGGAATCAAGAACAATGTTTATACGTCTTCGTGCCTAGCTATGCAATTCTTGCAAGTGAAACAAAATGTGCATGTCTCAGGAAAGGCTCAGTTGCTGCAATGTACTGTTGCATCCAACTTTTAGTACACAATAAGACTAAACAAACAAAGATTCTTGCTGATATTATACTGCAAAACATATCAACATTACCAAAAACTAGTTGCATTATTGCTAATCAACAACTAAAGAACTCATGGTCATGCCTCAGTTAAGCCCAATTTAAAAACACAAACCTACTGTCATGCTTCAACATGTTTGTACAAACCTAATAATATTGGATAAATGCTACAAAATTACTGCAAATTAAATAAGTGAAATGAGCATTACCTTGACTGTAATCTTGGCATTGTAAGGCCTGCTCGCGCCCCAGATAATCAAGCAAAAGACACTGAACATAAGCACAAAACAGCACAGAGCCATTAAGGCCTGAAAACGCCTAGTAAACGCCTTCTCCTGCAAATCATCATAAGACCCTTCTTCAAGAATCACATCACATTCAGGCCAGCCCTTGTCATTCCTCTTCCTGCCTCCTTTCCGCCCCGAAGATGACCGGAATATCCCCGAAAACCTACTGGCAGAAGAGTTTCTCGAGTGGCGCCCGAAGGACGGGTGGGAAGGGGACTCCATGGGGCTGTGGGATATAGGAGTGGCCTGCATTGAAGAGGACTTGTCTCCATCATGAGAGTCCCTGGAAGGGCTCTGAACATAGTACACAGGTCTCTTAGGAGACCTTGAGGGTGATGATGGAGCTAAACTGGTTATATCAGACTCTGACTTTGCGGAAAGCATGGTTTCTCAGCTCAATTCTACACAATTCAGCTGAAACATGAAAGTTCTTGATTCTCTATAAATGTTCAAGAACTCAGAATATTGAGTCTTGACCACTAGAACTCACACTAACAAAAGGTCAATTTTTTTTTTTGTTTTTGTTTAGCTTACTATGTACGGCTACAACAAAGAACAGAAACAACAAAGCTAAGAATTGACAAAAACAGCTGAAAATTGAAAATTCAGCTCAAAACTTGGAGTTCTTGAACTGAAAACAAGAACTGACAGCAACTGAAAGCAACCAAGAACTGAAGTACATTCTGGTGCAGCTTGAAATTTTCAGCAAACAAGAAGGTTTCGTGATTGAGAGAAAGATAAAGAATCTGAAGTGAAGTGTGAGTGAATTGTATGTGACTGTCACTGCAGGGCTTGAGCTGGGGCTTTTAGGCAATATGTGAGTGTGTGTGCATGAAGACACAGAAGCTGAGCTGAGCCATTGACACTAGCTATCAACATTATGTTATGTAAAGCTGAAACGAGGCTCAGGCTCAGAGTGGCACGCCTGTGACCCGAAGCTGAGGCTTGGGAGCAAGTGTCGGCAGCCTCTAAATTGTAAAGCCAAAATGGATGGTTCAAAGCTACTGGTTTGATACATAATGTGCTCTACAGGCCACTACAGTTGCTTTATTATATAGTATATTATATTGCAAACATCATTTAATTTGTCAATTTTTTGTGTTTTTTTGGAATTGAAATGTGGTGTTAAGTTTGTGATAAAGACATCTGAACAGAACAGCCTTATATATCTGGATGGAATAGCAGCATTTTTATCTGGTAATGTTTGTGAGTTTATTTGTTTTCTAGAGATTTTTAATGGGCTTGAATTGAACAATGTATAGTACCAATAATTAGGTTTAATTATTAGATAAAGAAGGAAGTAGAGGTTAAATTAGGGACCATTATCTATAATTGATGATGGTGTGTGAAATCAGATGATTGGTGCTCAGTTGGGCCATGAATGCTCTGTTTTGGGTCCAATTTGTGTGTTCATAGTGGAAACATCTTTACCAACATAAGATGTTGGGTTTGGATAAGAAATGAATATCACTCACTAATATCAGTTTTCACTTTTCAATTATGACATTTTTTCCACTATTGTATGACACTTTTGATGAATATACAAGTATTTTATTCTCAAAGAAATGTTCGTTACAAAAATAAGCGTCTATCATTTGTTGTTCTTTTGACGGTACATGATTGATCGATGCACATTTTTTAACCCGAACTCAACCGTTGTTTTTGTACTCACGTTAAGGTAAAGGTGTTGGGATTTGGTACTTGGATTCTTGTGTCCTCAATCCAAGTTGTAGGAGTTGGTCCTAATATGAGTTTTGGTTAGTTGGTCTCCTGGGATCTTTGAGCTCGAGCATGATGATCATAGGTTATGTAACACGAGTAGCACATTGTTAGGTGAAAAAACGAACACTTCAAGAACTCCAATGAGCAATTATAAGTTGAGAGAATTTGAGAAAAAATGAGAGTGGAAGATGTAAATGTGTGTCTTGACTATTGCATCGAATAATACGAGATTGTGGGATAAAAGAGAAAAGCTACTTCATGTTATGTATGTAATTCAACTGATAAAAAAATAATTTAAATAGAATAAAAAGAAATTTAATAATTGTTCTAAGACCGACTAAGTAAATTATAAATAGTCAATATGCTCTCTCTCAAAGGGTTGCATTTAGGGTTTGAGTTTTTAGGTTTTAGTGAAGAAGAGACGGCGGCAGATCAGTTTTCAGCAAGGGTCGGGGCTATTGGTGGTGATCGGAGTGCAGAGGAAGGACAGGGACGCGTCGCGGGAGTGCCAGCGGGCAGTGAAGCGAAAGGTGCGGCTAGGCTGTGCCGCGGGTTCGACGACAATAAGGAAACGGAGGCTATGGCGGCGGGAGTATCGGGTTTGGGTAGGCATTTGGAGATAATGTCTTTGGAGGAGGAGGAGAGTGGGATGTTGGAAATGGTGTCGGAGATTGATGGGAAGCGGCGCAAGACGGTAGGAAGTGAATGCTCAGGAGATACTGTAGATGACCAGGCAAGCTGAGATGAGATGGCTCGCTTAGCCGAGTAGATGTTAAGGGACTGGGACGGTGGCGGGTGGAAGCCACCATGGTGGGCCGTGAGGTGGCCAAGTGTTGTAGGACTGTTTTTACCTTGCCGGATCTCCTGTTAGGACCCGGGATGCCTAGAGGGGGGACGCAAATTCAGGGGGTTAGTTTGGGTAAGATAAGGGTGGATGTAATGGCATTGTATGCCAAGGATTTTAAAGAGGAATGGTTATCCTCTCCTTCGATTAGAATCAGCGATTGTAGGACCTGGCTTTGGCCGGGTTTCTATATCCTAGCCTGGTTCACCATTTTAGCGTTTGAAAACCACTATTATACTGCATTTTACTATTAATAAAATAAGTGTCTTTTCCTTTCAAAAAAAAAATAGAAGTGTATTATACTTGCTCTCGCTAAAAAAATGTATTATACCAAGATCACTACATTTTTCTCTAATGTCGCAAACATCTTCGCAACAGTACAAACTCATTGTGGACGAAGGGAGTTCGTCCTCTCTCCCATGTCTCGCACGTCCCCTTGCCCTAACGTCGTTGTATTGTGTTGTAATTGAGGAACGAAGATTTTCATTTTCATGAATATGAACCTCGCTCTCGCTCCAAGATCATGGTCTCGTCCCCCCTCCTCCCAATGTAACATTAGCATTTTAGCAGAATCTGAGCTCTTCACCCAAGAGATTGTCGTATGGATAGATAATTCTCTTGTTAAAGGGCTCGATAGGCCACAAGGATAGCTCATTGGCTCATTACCCCTCATTCGTAAACAGTTACAACTCTTCACCCTTATTTGTAAACAATCACCACAAAGAGAACTCTTCGCCTTTTTTTATTTATGGGCAGTCACTGGAAGAAGTTCTCATGATCACATCTTCTAAACACTTAACTATTCTCCACAAGAGTTCACCAAGGTCCCCACTTTTTCAGGTCACCTCTAAGGCTCTCCGCCTCATTGGGCCATCTCTCAAGCCCAAGCCTCACCAAGTCACATTCAAGTCTCCGTGTCTCACTAAATCACCACAATGACATCTCGCTCCACTTGGACAATAAGATGCTACTCACTGCAGTAGAGACTTTTAGGGGACATTAGGGACTCCACTTCTCCCTGTAAATTTGTAAGAGCATGTGAAAACTTCAAAACTCATTCAACGCGCTGAAAGTCTAAAGCTCAATCCAACACCTAAAATGAGTCTCGCATCATCTACAATCAACCGCATAATAACACATGACAAAATATTTATAAGTATAAATACTCTTACATTTAGTAAGACGATAGATCTCACAATTTCCATAGAATTTACGGTCTTTGCCATTTGAAATCGCATATACATCAAACATGCATGTGACTCGTAATAAATTGCAGTTTTGCATGCGAATGAAGCAATAACAGCTTCAAAATCAACTTCAATAAATTGAAGATCATCTTGTTTTATATATTTTATTTTATTGTTGCTTGACAATGCTCTCTCCCTCTCATGGTGCACTATGCAACGTGCATGCAAATGATGAGCCAACAACTTTGAAATCAATATCAAAATAGGTCTGTACTTTGGTAGTTGCGTACGTGATTTGAGAATATTATGAGTCGTGATTGTCACTTCTATGTTACTCTGAGATGAGTTGTGAGTTCATGGTGTATTTGTTAAAAGTCTTATCATTTTTCTTCTTCTTTTATTAATATAATTCATGTACATTCTCTTCCATCCTGAATTAATTTTTGAACTTTTACTTATATATTTTTATGTAGATTTGAACTTGAAGTTTTAAAATCGACAGACAATAGGGTGAAAAGAAGAGAAGAGAAAAGAAAATAAAAAAGAAAATTTTCATGTGGACAATTGAAAAACAAGAATACGGATACGGTCCGAGACTTACCAACTTATGTGCTGAGAGATAATTTTTTCTTCGAAATCGTTGAATTTACTTCTACCTACGAACAAACATCCATTTTATTCGAATGCTTGACTTCCGAATTATGTAAATACATTTTCTCACATTTTTTGTTCTTTTTCTCATCATTTACTAGTGATCGTTTACATTTTCATGTCGCTTAAGAACTAAGAATAAGATGAGTTGTTCATCTCATTTGGTTTTCTCTAATATCTCAACATTGGAATTTAAATAAAATTAACGATAATATAATAACATTGGAAATGTACTTGAGTATTGTGTTAAATTGAGAGCCAACAATTCTAATACCTCCAAATTATAATACTAGCTCACAATAACTATACTTTCTTTTTCATGTCACGAAGTGATTTTGGCATGTCATTTCCATAACTAATTTATTATTGCATGTAATGTTTGTGTTCCTGTAATGTATAGTGCAAAACTGGGTCAATTAGAAAATGACATACAATTTTAAAATAATAGCATTGTAAACCATAGTATCATGTTCCGATAAAAAAAAAAAAAAAAACCATAGTATCATGTAGTTTTTTTTTTTTTTGGTGGTTTTTTTTTGGGGCGGGGTGAAATTGCAGATACTCACTCTGAAATATACACCTTTTACTCGTTGTCACTCTAAAATATTTGTTGTAACTTGTTACGACTCTAAACTATGCAGCCTAGTGTCCGTCTATAACACCGTTAGTTACATGTCAAAAAGACGTAAATACCCCCCTTTTTCTTTTTTTATAATAAAAAATTTTAAAAAATTGAAAAATTGAAAAGAAAGATGAATAGATTTGTTCTCAGATCTGAGTTGGGTCCGGCGTGTCTCCGGTCGAGCTCCGTGGAATTTGTCGTCATGGTCATTGCTGGCGATAGAGGTGGAGCCACGATTGTCGAGTATGGAGGCGAGGTCAAGCCTTCATCTTCATCA
>JAYMTA010001999.1:0-17904 GCA_036897625.1 Pelargonium cotyledonis | reverse complement strand
AGTATTTTCTTTCATGAAAAAATTTCAACTTTTAACAAATTAACATCATAATATCATAGAAATAAGCTGTTTCAAATAGATACCTCAACTATATAGTATATATTTTTTAAGATTAAGCTGCTCTTTTTTTTTTCTTCAATGAAGATTATTAAGATTCTTCATCACTATAATTACAATTTATGAGAACAATATTGAATTAGCTCTTGTAAATTGTGACTTATGATGAAAAATCATCGTGTCTTAAGGTAAAGACTACTCATCCTTACAAAATTGAGACTATTAAGTCAGTAAAAAAAAACCTTCAAAAAATAAAATTTACTGAGGGTCCGAGGTGTGTCTCATCAGTGCCAGATTTACACCAGAGAAGTGCACGCTTTTTTAGCCTAACTGGTGCCTCAATCAAAGACCCCCCTCAACAATTTTGAGTTTCAACCATGTGCTAAGATCTCGCCTTTTCAGCTTTTTAAACAGTGACTCAATGGAGCTAAAAGCAGCTCTAAATCAAGTACTGATCTAAGTCCCAGTTTACTGAAGTTCAGCAGTTTTTTACATCTCCTTTTGATTATAAACTAAGTCAACCAATACAAATAAATCATAGGTGGAAAAGCCCCATGATAATGTTAGATACATAATGTTGAAGGTTCATCTTGTCCATCCTTTTCGTGATTGATTTGATTTAAGAGAGATTTAGATTCTCTGCAATATGTTTAATTTGTTTGAAGCCATGCATGCATGAGTTGTGGCCTTCAGTACTTCTATACATAGTGTATATACCTTAAGTAGAAGTTATTAAGATTTTCTGTTTAGTTAAATCAACCACTTTAATATTAAGAAATGAGTACTACTAAGCTGGTTAGTTATTTTATTTCATTCCCCTTTTCTTGCTTTTCACATCTTCCTGTGTACTCAACTTGTTATCTAAACTGAAGAAGGATGTTTGAACTAGAAAACAGACACAGCTCGGTACCTTAGTTTAAGTCTGTCTTATCTGAAGAAAAAAAAGGTGAACAAGAAGTTGAAACTGAAACTGTTTGTGTTCTCTTTTACATATAGCATCCACTTTATTTCTTCTCAAACGCGTACATACTTTGTAATGGCTCATGTCAGTTATTTAATTAAGGCTCATAGATTCTGTTCCGATGAATTATTTGTTCTTTTCCATTTTCATTGACGATAATACAAAATAAGCAACAGTGTAGGTGTTTGAACTTTGTAAAGAGGGTAATAATGTAATGTTACCATACATGCTTCTGGGATACAAGCATGATTTTCTTACTCAGACTTAGGGCATCAAACATGCAACTGTTATATCTACTTAGCTCTAATACCTTGTAGATGATCAATTAAACTAAAAGATTAAGTTGATAGTTGAAGACCCAATTTTAATTTACTCTTAACATATGAACATGTTGTTCCTGGAAGTCATGAAGTCACAACTTGCTTTCATGCATAGGGCTCTAAGCATGATCCTCAACTGAGAGGGGATCACCTTGGTGGCATTAATCAGAGCAGAATTTTTTCAGTTCAAATTAATGTACCATCAGAATTAAAAATATACATTTATCATCATGCATCGCTCCTAATGATATGCTTTGTGTTAAGAAATGAAACCTAGAATAGTTATTCCAAATGGTTACAATTATTAATTCGAGAAATAACACATTTATGGTATGTGTGACAAAGCTATCTTCAATCTTCTTCTTGGCAATGGTTTGTTCTAGAAACTTATCTTGCATTTCTTTGTATTGATTCAATATTCTCAAGGTTGAAAGTTTTCTGGAATTCTTAGGTGCTATACTGTGGCCTTGCTTGAAGATAGAAAGTACTCTACCTTGGCTCCATATGGTGGCTTTGCATTTATTGCTGCTTGGGGCTGCTTGCTTTTTTAAGAATATGAACCTCTCTTCAGTTGACTCTTCTTCTATTGAAGCTGTGGTGTTGGATTGCTGAATTTGGCTACTGGACAGTAGCTTAAGCATTTCTTGTCAAGTATCTGTTCCTGTTTATTTTCTTGTTGATGGCTGGCTGATCATGTTAACCAGAGTCTGTTAATTAACTTAGTAACTCAAGTCTCATTTGATCCTCTGTACATGAACTCATAAATATTAGAGATTATCATTTATAGCTTTAGATTATATTGCTATGAATATTTTAGTCCTTGATTGAAGAAATAAAAGAACATCTTTTTTTGTTCACGATTGATGTTCCAACATGAGATGATAGTAATGTTTGATTCTCAACTATTCTGGAACAATTGGTTTGGTTTAGTAAGACATTGTGGAGGTTCTTTTAGGCTATCAAATTTCGGAGTTTGTAATTGTTGCTTCAGGTATGATGACTATAAACAGTTTGCAATCTTCTGGTTTGTAAGATAAAAACATGTTTGGATTTACTATTGTTGATAATGCATTTCTTCTTCTTAACTGTCAATATTGTTTCGTGTTGCAATTGCTGCTGTTAGTACTGAAGATCGTCATCTGTATATGCCAGGAGAGTGATTTCAAGTTTGCATGTGTTCCAGGGAAGCTTGACGAAGGAGAAAGTAGCAATTGCTGGAGCTTCAACTATCTGTTGTAAGTAATTTGTCATTTTTATGCCATCTAAACTGGAAGCATACATAACATATGTATGGAGAGAGACTCTTGAAAATTGTGATTTTAACTTATATTTCCAATATCTCATAACCAGATAATTCTATGCATACACCATGATTATATTATTTTTCGTGATTTGATATAACATGTATGAGAAATTTGATTTAAAATGAAGTATAGCAATTACATGATAACACCTGAATAGAACTAATTGGATTCATAGAAACATGGTGGGATCACACATTTTGATTTATCCCATTGAGAGAATTTCTCAAGCTGTAGTAAATAGGATGAATTATTAGCCCAAGTCAGGAGAGGCAAAAAACTCATAGTGGCAAGAATTGTGACCTGCACAAAAGAGAAAATAAAAGGTGTTAAGTAACAGCAAAAGAGGAGTGAATGGTTCATTTAGGAAATCCTTGCTAGATTATGTCCAACACACAGTACAAGTAATAGTACTGCTCTGCCAGTGGCCTGGTGCTGGCAATGGCATTCAGATCCATTGTATATGTCTATGAATTATCAGATTACAATTGCCAGCTAATACACAATATGTCTACAAAACCTCCATGCATGGGCATATGTCACAGATATCCAGATCTAACATGGCCTATACACTTGGTTTGCACATGGATTTTGCCCCTTTCTTGGATCCACACCATGTGATATTCTTTATATTTTTTTGTATGTCATAATCAATATATGACCAAAAATAATACACACACACATATTAACAAACATTAGTTATATTCTGTTGAACTTTTTATCATAAAGTTATGTGTGCATGAAGGAAACTCGAAAGACAAATTAATTTATTCTGAACTTTTGCAAACACTTGAAAAGAGGAAGCGTGTTTATATTAGTCATTTTGAAGTGGAAGGAGTAGTTTTTATATTAAAATAAGCATCGTATTCATCTTTTTCTATGTAATATGGTAATTTTACATGTACATATAATCTTATTAGACTTTCATTTATCATCTCGCATCAATGTTAGATTTCAATGAGAGCTGAACACATGCACAATTAGGAGCTAATATTCACTGCAGATATTTTTCTTTTGTGCATGCACGTACTTTTACACATGGACTGAATATCACAAAGGGGAGGTTATTCAAATAGGTCACATGCCTCAGTTCAATATCTACTCCAATACCATATTGAGTTCTAATATGTTGTATATTGAATTTTAACGTTAGGGTTACATCACATAGAGTTTGAACTGTGATACTAGAATGTCAATTTGTGGATGACTATTGTGTTGGTGTTGCAGCATTGAAAGCATAGAAAGATATGAGTTGAGCTTACTTGGATCAAGTTCTGTAGTAACGGCAGCACCATTGAAGTAGCAAGATCCAGCTGTGTGGTTATGCTTCTGGAAGTAGCTGTTGAAGGCATAGGAAGCATGGTCTCTCACTGTGTTTGGGAGGTAACAACTCTGGTTCTCTTGAATGTTGCTACAATCTGCACCTCCTTCACCGCACGCCCAATCCATGGTTGCTTGCAACACATCATATGGGGTCTGCTCATCAGCTATGCACCATTGCTCTTGCTCTTTCTCATATTGCCCATCTTCATCATCACCAATCAATATTATTGCATCATCAATCAATCTTTAATTTGACAAAATTAACAAGTATATAGTAGCTTTACCTGATTTTTGTGGAAATATTATTGACAACAGGAACAGAGCAAGCAGGATCCTTGGAAGAACAGATGACATATTTTGGGAGAGAGAGATGGGATAATCTCAATGGCAGGATATGAGCTATCCAATTGGTCTCTTTGATGGCCATAAGCAGTTGGATCTATATATACTCGTTTTATGTAAATAAATATATTATTTTGGAACATTTAAAATAAATCAAATAAAAACTCTGAACATGATAACTTTCTGTTCTCAAATCTCATGTTACAGGAAATATAATACATTTCATGCAAGTGGATGTGTAGATTTTCCATGCAACAGCCAACAAGGGTCCAAGGGATTCCAGAGAAAATAAAAAAAAAATCCAAAACACAAATGCAATAGTAATAAATCTTTCTATATACAGTAATAATCACCAGCTCAGCCCAAACAAAACTAGAATAAATCTTCTGAAATTAGCATTTTATTGATCCATAAGTTCACAATTCATTACACATAAGCTGCGTCAAGTAGCACTATATAGTTTCATCCACAAACTAGCAACCAAGATGGCAAAACCTCGAAAACAAAAAATTAGAGCAAACTACCTGAAAATTCATGCCTTACTAAAACTAACAAATTTTGAGTCCAATTTGATTCTCCACACCCTCTCATATTTGCATACTACATTTCAAGCTCATATCCAAAGAAAATGGTTAAGGTGAATCATAATTCCCTCAGAATTGTCCAGCATTACAACATTTCACTGACACCTACTACTTACAACAATGACATTTGCACTATATATACTATGAATATTTTAAGAAGAAAAATGAATAGAGGGATCTTAATTACAGTTGTACAAGAGGAGGAATATACAGCAGAGGCCAGTTAATCTTGTTGCCCTAGACGAATTAATGGCAATGGCATCAAGATGACTAAAACAAACTGTGCAAGGGCAATTGGTCGCTACCCCACAACAGAATCACATATGCGAGCCCATTAGTCATAGATACACACTCAGAATCCCTGTAAATGAATAAGCAATCTATTAAAGCACATGATACTGAATTCATTACTCATAATAGAGACTTAACCGGACATGATCTTGATACATATCTCAAACAAAACCCATGTCTACCACTAATTCACTTAAAGGTAGATAAAAGAGAGAATGTTGAGAACAATATTTCAGGACAGTAACTTCACAGACTAGATCTAGATATGATGCAGAAATATCATGGGAGCACCATACTCAATGCTTAATCAACTAGAGAAATGATAAAAGGTTACCATTTAGAAACACGGGAATAATGTAGGTGTTGGGGTAGTGTAGCTGGCGCCACAGACCAGTGAGGTTTCTGGCTATCTACAAAAAAAACACGTTGGGAGTCAATCTGAACATAACACAGACCAACCACCCGGAAGGACCAACAATTACCATGTCAGTTCCAGCATATCAACCAGACACAAAGAAACGTGCCACTGCAGAATAAAGTTGTTCCTCCTCAAATGGCTTTGACACATACTCATCCATCCCACACTTCACGCATAGTTCATTCGTGGCTTGAATCACATCAGCTGTCATAGCTAGTATTGGTGTGTGCCAGTAAGACACATTCCTAAACATCTCAGTTGATAATTCCCCAGATGCAATTTTCATGTTTATTTCACTCTCTACACTGCGGACTTGCCTCGTTGCCTCAAAACTGTTAAATGGTAGAGAAACAAAATTATGTAACCTACACTTCTAGGAAAATATTGTTCAACAAGAAACCTGTTACTGAGCAGTGTATTATTTTAAGAATTCATAATCTATTGGTTTCTCTTCTTTTCGTTTCGTTTCTTTCTCTTGTTTTGGTTTTGATAGAAACTCCAGCATATTTTAAGATTTTAACTTTTGCAATTGACGATGATGTGGCCCAATAAGAGAGCAAGGGTCCAAGAGAGTGTCCAAGAAAGTGTGGCAAGAATTGCTGATCATGTAAGCGTGAAGCAGGAACCATGAACTTGGTACACCATTTATACATCCTTACAAGTCACAGCGTCACGCCAAAGGAAGGAAATCTCGTCACATTCATTAAAAAATAAACCCAAAAAAAAAAAAAAAAATGTGCAGGATAACATACCCATCCATTTCTGGCATTTGGAGATCCATGAAGCAAGCATTGAAATTATGGGGTGGCTTAAGCAATGCTAAAGCAGCCTTGCCGCTTTCCACACAGGTAACAATTGCTCCATATTTCTTCAGAGCACCTTCCGCCACTCTTCTGTTAACCACGTTGTCATCCACCACCAAAATTAGCTTTCCTCGAAGTACATTCCCTAGAGTAGATGGTTTTTTCCTAATTGCTTGCCTCTTCTTACCAAACGTATCCTGGAAGCAGGAGATTATGACACTCAGCCGAAGAGGTTTCGTCATCACATTATTGACTAAACCACTTGACTTGAGCTCATTGCATTCAGTGGGGCTAATAGAGGTAGCCAACAGAAAAATCTTAGGAAGGTTTACTTCAACTTCAGTTCTACTATTCCGCGAATGTTCTTTCAGTGCATGATGGAAGGCAAGACCAGCTTCCTTATCCCAAACATCTTTGTCGATGAGTACCATGACCAGATCCACCAACTCACTGTATTTCAGAACAATTAACAGCGCTTAAAAAATTAGATAACAAATTGTACAGTTACAAAAGTAGTAAGTATAAACAAATTCTAATGATATTGTCATCTTTTTTATTTAAGAACAATTTTTCAGTCAACAATCACTAACAAATGATGAATGGAGATGCTCACAAAAGGTTCAGAGCTTCAGATAATTTGCAAGTACTGTTCGTATTCTCCCAAATGGTGTGAAAACAGTCTAGTTTTAAAATTCAGGTTAAGCAATACATCTACCAAACAAAGTTTAAGGATTTTTTAACGGTGCATATGGTAAAGATAACCATCATTTGAACATTTCGTCAACAAAAAGATGAATTTGTAGACAGGTAAGTTCTTTTATGGCATGCTTTCACATTTTGATGCACAAATACCAGAGGTTGCACGACTCATAATGAATTTTTTTCAATGTGAAGTCCAATGTTCAGCTGCTAGGAAAAATGGAAGTACCTTGTGCTGCAAGGGCTGCATATATAAGAACTCGCAGAATTGAGGCTTGAAACTACAGTCACAGATATCCCCAACCTCTGAAGATGATATCGTGTGACCTCAGCACGGATGCTTTTCTTGTCTATCACTAATGCCCTCATTCCTCGGAACTCTGAAGCAGCTGGATCATAATGCTGCCACTTCTTATCAAGAGAACTTGTCTCTCCTTTACGAAGGGCTCCAGTAAATGAGAACGTACTTCCAGTTCCAGTTTCACTCACAAAGCCAATCTCCCCACCCATGAGATCCACTAGACAGTTGCTAATGCTCAATCCTATTCCAGTCCCACCATAGGTGCGTGAAGTGGAACTATCAGCCTGCATAAAAGGGGTGAAGATGCGGTTTTGTGCATCTGGAGGAATGCCTACACCTGTATCCTCAACCGTCACTAGTAATTTAATCATGTCACATTTCTCCATTTTATCTGCATCATTTAACTTCTTAAATTTCTCCCAGCTTTTCCATCTGTCTACTACAGGAAGCCCACTCAACGTGTTATAACTTTTGTCCGACGAGTCTTGAACCAAATGCAGGCCTTGTCTCAGCACTTTGTCCCTCACATCAAGTGATCCCAAGACTTCATCAGCCAAATGAACAGTGACAAAAATATGTCCCTTGTCATGTGTAAACTGCAAGTTAAGCATGTATGTACAAGATTAGTGAACCAAAATTGGTAAATCCATACCATGATTTTAAGCAAACAAAAAACTGCTATAAGTATAAAACAAGGCTCTACAAACTGCTAAAATCATCTGCTTAGCTAAATTTCCAGCAAAGGTTGAACACTTGAAACTTATTTAATTGTGATTCCATGCTTGTTTAACCTATTAGATATCTTACAGCATCAGATGCTTGAATACAAAAAGGAAACCCAAAAGGGACAGAATATTGTTTATTGGGAAAGAAGCAGAAAAATAACACAGAGATACCAAAATTAGTTCCTTCAATTTGTAAACCTTTGCCTGATACATAATACTACGGACAATGGAAAAGGTTCATCGTAAAGAAGAAAAGGGGGGATATGTAAGAAGCAAAAATTATAGCCAACCTTAATTGAGTTCCCAACAAGATTGGTGATTATTTGCCGGAACCGTCCAGGGTCACCAATAACAACTTCAGGCACTTCATTGGAGACATAAACAGCCAACTTCTCTCACCCAAGAAACACCGACAAACAAGGTTATATAAGAAAAAATGAATAACAACTGACATTGAAAGAACAAGAGTGGAAAATGACTTGCATTTTTACCTCAATTCCTTTTTCATTAGATTTTCCTGAGAAAAGTGATAAAACATTATCCAGAACAGAACGCAGATCAAAAGGTACAGCTTCCAAATCAAGCCTGCCTGATTCAATTTTAGACTGATCAAGAACCTCATTTATTATGGATATTAGATCTTTCCCACTGACATGAGCAGTCTGTGCATAATCTTGTTGTTTTGCATCAAGATTTGTGTCCATCAGCATTTGCAGCATGCCTAGAATTGGGGTGGAAAGAATATACTTAGTTAACAATCCCAGATTCAATCATAAGCTACTGTAAATATAACAATTTTCCATCACCTAATACACCGTTCATTGGAGTCCTGATCTCATGGGAAACAGTCGCAAGAAACTGCATAAGGAGAAGACCAGGATTGAGACAGATATTGATGTGTTATGTAGGAAAGGAAGTCAAAATGAAATGCAAATAACAGATTTTTCCTATTAGTGATTAGAGTGTTACTAAAAAGTCATAAATCTCTCAGGAAACAGATATGTTGAAATAATAAAATTTCCGCTAATGCATGTAAAAACCTGCCCATCCATGACCAGAAAAGAGACGAACACAGAAAAGTAAATTTTACCTGAGATTTTGCCACATCTGCAGCTTCAGCACGAACTTTGAGCTCCTCCATCTTGCGGAGGTTACTCCCTACTTTTGCAATTCGGCTTATAGCTGCATAAAAGATTTGGGCAGCAAGTAAAGTAATGACCAGTACTCCGACTGATGAATTTATAGCTGTCCAAGGCAAAGGAGGTTTTTGCTTGAACCTGCAAAGGGAAACAAGTTGAACATGAGAAAATATGTGACCACAATCCAAATGTTAAGGTTTCCAATTCACATGGTCTGCGAACTAACCTGCAATGCATCTCATGCTTCCGTACTGGATCCCCAAAATCAAGGTAGCTAATATGCAATAACCCGGTATCAGTGACATCAGTACCATACATATTGATTGGAGCAGATGCATTAGTTGTATCATAAACATTCACAACAATTGTTTGTTTGCTGGCAAGTTGGTGCAGAAGCTTCTCCACCAGTGATGGGACATCATAAGATGCGCCTAAATACCTTTTAAAAAATTGAAACCAAACACATAAATAAGTTTGGGTCTACTAAAAAAGTGTGGAATGCATGAATCACAAACAAGAGTGCATGATTACCAACAATATTCTATGAAGATACTTTACCCGACAGTAGCTTCATTACGTTGCTCTGGTGTAGCATCCGGAGGAAGATCAGTGTTATAAACAGCAAATGTGAGTACAACACCTAGGTGATTGGATTTCAAAAGTTTGAAAGGAGATGTCAGGACTCCCTTCCCAGATGCCCTCGCTCGTATGATATTCTCACGGTCTTCCTATGAAACAGTATACAGCTATACATCAGCTATGTCATTAGCACAAAACTAATGCACTAAATGAAAACTAAGGATAACTAAATATTATAACTTCCAAAACATTCTAATCAAATTGTCACCTGACTAGCATACATTCAATGATGTATCCAAAACTCCAGTTCCAGGTTAGGTTATTTAGTTTAGTTATTGAACCTTTTTTTTAAGCAAGTTAGGTAACTGAGCTTAATAACTAATACCAACCTCTTAAATCTACAGGGTGAGTTACTGAGTTGGGGGTGTCTTTAAAATGGAGGTGTCCTCCCCCGAACATCAAACCCATCTGACAAGTTTGAAATAAAATATCCCCCTTTCCCCCAATACCCATCCCTTTGAATGGGAGAAAGTACTAGTTAACCACAATGATTAATGGTCGATTAGATCAGCAAATGAAATAGAAAGGGAAAAAAGTACCTCTTAAATATTATTTAATGAAAGAAAATATAAGCTAGAAGAATGAGGAAGTTTCCATAGCTTAAGTTGCACACCTTTCCAGACATCATGTCTATAGAGACAATATGTGAAACAGTTTCCTGAGAAAATATGACAGGCGCATATTCATCTTGAATTGGTGCAGGGTCCAAATTTTCTGGGATACAATCTTGGAGTGAAGTCTGATCCTCAGTTGCCATTTTCTTTATTCTCCACCCACATCGTTGCTCAAATTGATCCCTCTCTGCGTGGACAACTTTCACAGCGTAAGCAACACCACTGGTTAGCGGTCTTTCAAAAGCTGTTCTCTCAGTATATTCACCAAAGGTTTTCTGCAAAAAAAGAAAAGTTCAAATTCAGCTTTTTTCTGCAAGTTAGAGTTATATAAGAGTACAGTTTAAACTAATTTCATTCAGTAAAGCTATTTAATCTTTGAACAACCTATGATTATGATTACTACCTTGTACTAGTAATGGTCTATTTAATAACTTATAATATCTGTGACAAAACATATAGAATTAGCACACGTCCGTTACACTTTTATAAAAATAAAATAGACATCCAACTACCTAGTATGAAGTTCGCAATGATGACAGATATAACAACATAACCCCTTGTTTGCTTGGAAACACAACATTGACATGTCAGATTTGCAGGATACGTTACAAGGAGAACTCGTAAGGAAGAGCTCAATATAAACACCAACACACAAGTAAACTCATTAAATATTGTTTTTTTTTTTTGTTAGCCAATGTAACATTAAAAAGAATATCTCAGTAACAACGTAGAATACAGGGATAGACAAATAAATAAATAAGGTTATGGAACATTACCTGATCAATGGCAGTAGGATGTTTTCCATGGTGAAATGTGGAGACAAGAATGGCCAAGGCGTGGACATGGTTCAAGCTCACATTGAACTGATCCTGCAACATACGGGCTCGCTCATCACACATGTTAGCAAGTGTTTCTTTCCTTGTCAGATTGTGCTTACGAAAGAAGTGAATAAATAACCACCCGGATACGATAATCCCAGTAATAACAAATACTATTAGCACTTTCATCCTCCAATTCCCACCACCTTTAGGAGGACATTGTTGTTGGTGCTTTTGCTGCAGGAGCTGATGCTTGTGTTGTATCAGTGGTTGTTGTTCCTGCAGGGACGGCTTCTGCTTTGTGTCCTTCCAAAACTTAGAACAAAAACTAGGCAACTTGAAGGTAACCACAATTCCAGAGATGATCCACCAACATATCTTCACCAGAGTAAAGAAACAAAAACACACACTCCAACAATGCTCTTTCACAAAGTCTCCTAGTGCCTCTGTATGTAAGATTCTCTGATCAAAACCAAACCAATGAATCATGGGTTATTGTCTTCTTTAATATGTGATTTCACATTCTTCATGTGTTTAGCTCTCTCAATAAAGGATTTCATAATCAATATACGGGTATGTATGATATACAAAATTTGTAAGGGCATTGAGAGTCAATTTCAAATGTTCGTATTTATGGATGATTTGTATAGTCTGTTTGGGCATAAAAGTCACTATTCCAGCTATACATTTTACGCCACATATGTAAATATTTTGGTTTAAATAACCAAAACATTTTAAAGATACTATAACCGTAACTCAAAGAAAAATTAAAATACTTTGGAGGTACAATACATGTTCAAGACTTAATGCAGTTTTTGAGCATGTTCATCATTGTCAATAACATTCCACACCATTGTGTTGTTTCAATCAGCAAGATGGCTTTTTCTTGTACTTTTCCTTTGCTCCTCTTAAAAAGTAAGCAGCATATAATAATGCCAAGAACAGGGCAGCTCTAGATATGTAGAATTATTTGACCACGACTGTAAAAAATTCCTACACTACAAATTAAACCAAAAGTTAATAAATGCATAAAAAAAAGCTTCTTCTGCATGTAAAATTAGACAAATGACCCATGGTAAATTGGTAATCAATTAGATCATAGGATCAGTGAGGTACTGAGGTACGTTAAACTTGAAAAATGGCCTAAGTTAGATGGTGTATCAAAAGTAGTTGAAGCAATTGTAAACTGTGGATAAGCACATAATTAACAAATAATATTCTGTAAACATGGTTCTACCTGTCCAGAAATCTGATGGGCAGGTGAAATTGATGAGATTCCTGATTGCACGACACAAGATATACATTTTTCCTTCACATTAGACAGCTCACGATCCCTGTGGATATGCTCATCTTGTATTGGGCACTGGTCATCGGTTTTTACGCTTTCTGCATTCCATGTTTGCTGCTTCAGAAACTTCTGGTTCTCAGAACAGAGCAAATTCGGAGCACAGGTAAGATCGTTAGCTAATGGCGTTTCAGAGCCTGGTTCTTTGGTACATTTGAAAGATGATATCTGCAAATATGCAGGCTAATCTGTAGTTAGAAGAAATTCAAAAAGTATTAAATGCACATCACCAAGCTTCAAGCACTTAACGCATCTAAAATTTCTAAAATAATATCACAATAGGAAAAAATTCATATCAGAAGAACCAATCATTTGCATGTTTGAAGCTCTTTAAGTGATATCCCAACACAACACCATCTGAGAGTACAGCAGTACTAACTATCTAGCACTCTACTCCACAAAGCTCTGTAAGTGAACCATAAATTTATAAAACACATAATACAACAGTAGGCACACTCCATCTAAACAAACTTTACTAGTATCACCTTTAACACTGTTCATTATTATTATGAGTACTAATGTTCAACATGCTTCCAGAGTGCTGAATCATATTCAGACAAGAGAAATACAGAATTGAAGTAACAAGTAGCATTGTGAATCATTTAATTTTCTATAACAACCCTATTCCTGTCAACATGAGAACAAAGTGCAATTTACAGTGTTAGACCATTAAGATTGGACAAGAATGATTTTTTTTTTTGTTAGAGCACTATGCATTACCTTGTTCCTTCAAAAGAAGTGAGAAAACTAAACAGGAACGTATTAATTTAAGAAACTTATAACCCCACAGGTTCAGGTTTTTGTATTTGCTTGCAGAGTGGTCCATCTAATTTATCTAACCTCTTTCACCACACTATAATTTGAAAAGAAAATTAGTCAAGGAACATTAATTGATGGTGGTAGATCAAGTTCCAGAAAAGGAAATGGGTTTATAGAACAAAGCCACCATTTTCTTCTCCATAATGTTTGGCCAACTTATCTAACCAAGAGAAAAGTTCATTTAAACAAACAGTATCATTACTCTCTACTTGAAGCTAAAACCCAAATATTCATCATCATACAGAAAGATTCCAGAAATACTAAACATAAAAACATCACCTGATCTGACTCAGAGAACGGAGAAGCTAAAGCATGAAGCTGGTTTTTGCTAACATTGAAATGCTCTTGCAAGATTCGAGCTGCTCCTTCACAAGAGATTGAAGTTTGCTCAGTCCCATCACTGAAACTCAAGAAAACCCAAATGCCTCCAGTAATAAAAAGACCCAGAAGCCATAGCACCAGAAGCTTTCTCTTCCATTTTGTGAACCAATTAGGTCTATGCATAGAGTCCCTTGCCTTCTTAAGCTTGAAGTTGGCGGGTAATTTGCCATTAAATCCAGAAAGCTTGCAGTTAAAAGACATTTTAACCAAAACCCACGTCTGTATCTTAACAACGAACCTAGAGAGCTTGAGAATTAAACCAATTAGAGCAGCGAAACTCATCAAAATCAGAGCTCCAGCATAACCTGGCTTTGACAATTCAACAAACAGCTCCAATTTTCTCAAAACCTAGCCAAAATCTTCAGCAAAAGCAGCTCTCAAGACTCCTCAACATCAATTCTTTTGTGAGATGCCTACTGGAGTGTCAAAAACCCAGCACAAAATGGGCACCAAATGAGGAAAACAAAGTGGTCCAGGTCCAATCTCCTCTGCCTTCCAGTTTCTGTATTCAGTGCTAAGTTTCTTTCTCTCAAGCCTGTGAAGCATCATAACCCATCATAGCCCGGCCACATGTGAAGAACCCAGAGAAGAGCAAAGAAAGATAATCATGCCAAACATCAGCTCAACCAAACCCAGTTGTGGTTTTGGCAACCTGTGAGGGAATCATTAATGAGACACGAAAAAAAATTGGCCTTTTTCCATATCTGGCACAGTTTCCTCCCACAACTCTGCAGCAGCCGAAAGAGGCATCAGGAGGCCACCTTCTTTTCAACACTCAAGCTCCAACCCAATTGGTTTCTCTGTAAACCCAACTGGAATCAATGATCAAAAACCTCTTTTTCCTTCTTCTCTAACCTCTCACCTCCTCACAAGTCACAACCACACCTCACTCTTTCTCCTCAGTTTTGTGTCCAGCATTTGATGTTTGTCTGAGGCTATAGTGCATCATTATCTCATCATCATCTGGTGGGGAAGGTAAGCAAAATGTTAAAAAAAAAATTAATATTAAAATAAATTCTTAATCTACACAAGTCTTTTATTACAATTTTTTAATATTATTTACTGCTATTATGTTCTTGGTTGGCCCCTCCTTTTCCTTGCTTTTGTAAGAGTTGAAAGAGACTGCACCATTTGTTTTTCTGCTGCAGTTCAGATATTGATTATAGAGAGAAACTGAAAGAAAGTTGTGAAATTTCTAGAGAGAGAAACTGAAAGAAAGCTGTGAAATTTCTAGAGAGGGAAAGTAGTAAAATGAGCTTTGGAAATGAAAATAAAAAATAGTCTCAGTTGGGCAGAAGTAGAGCATAGGCATCAACTTAACAGTGGCAGTGACATCTTTTTCTGAAGAAAATACAACTAAAGGGATGGTTGCTAACGTGCGCTTGGTGCTTCAGATTCCTAATATACGCATCACGTCCGTGGAGAAAATTGATGTGTGGCCCATCGATGGAAATGTGTGTCGGCTATATACCTTACCCACCTAATTAAATTAATGCAAAATTAATATATAAAAATAAAATAAAATAATGGGACAAAAATTAAAGGAGCATTAAACTAATCTCTTATGATTAGTTTGACCATTATGTGCTCATCTACTCACAAAATCACATGCAACGTTTTGATGATGGATAATCTTGAGCAATCATTTTTAAAAGGACTATTTGACATTTATTTATTTTATTAGTTAAAAAGCATGCAACAATATAAAGTTTTAAATCCAACTAAAGTCTAAGTCAACGGGAAGTTAAATTTTGGTTTAGCTCATAATGCTAACAATACTAATAAATTCTGATCTTTCTTCCATAATAAATTATTTTTTAAAAGAATTCACATAAGCCAATGAAGTGAATGAAGTTTTAATTAACATTACATAATTTTTGTTTTCCTTACTTAAAAACGTGTCAGTAAAATTATACATTAAAATCACATTCCAACATTATTTTTCAATAATTCAATCTACTACGTCTACATTTTTAAACGATGAAAGATGGTTGATACATTAAATGGATGTAGATATTTACCAGTCAAGTAAATGGTTTATTCCAAACTATATATCTTGATTCGCCAAATGTACATTTTTGGGGAAAATTTGTTTCGGACTTAAAAGAAACTACGTTGTGCATTCTTTTGCCTTCTATTTTCATTTTTCTTTTGTTATATCTTTTGCGTAATTTATTCGAGGACATAAGCCTTAAAGCATGTTTCAATAATTGGTTGAGTATAGCCATAGAGTGGATGCCACACCACACACATCTGCAAAATGCCAAATTCATGTTATTTGGTTCAGGCACACATAGCTTTACCGATTTGGAGAATAAAATAGAATTGTTTTTTTAAAGCTATGAACCATATATTGACTATATATGACAAGCACACATATTGGGTTAAGGATGGTTATTGGTCGGTGCTCTTCAACAAGCAAAAGATGAATCTCCATCAACAAATGTAAATAGATAGTTGATTAATAATACAATTGATTAGAGATAAATTTTGTTCATGAATATATAGTTGGTAAGTAATTTACTACAAAAGAAATCCAAAATCAACATGTGGTAATTGGTAGGAAACTTATAAAAGAAAATAGATATTGTTCCCTAGTTTAGTTGTGTCACAACAATCAACAAAAGAAGATGTGGTCTCAATCAATAACTGCATGCACCCACAATATATAGAGCACCAACCATGGTTGGCAATTTTCAATCTACCCATGCATGCACCAAAAGATAGAAATAGAAAGCAAGAATTGGAGGTTTGGTTTGGTGGTTATGAGAGTGGTGATGCATAAATATGCACCCAAACATACATATATTATTGTTGTGAGTTCAAAGTTGAAAGAAGCAATGGTTGCCATCCATTACATGGGCATGGGGTGTGTGTTTGGCCAAAGATGGTTGCAAAGAGTGGGTCCATGGTTATGCATGCTCATTTGCTTTTTAATATATATATTTGCTTCTTTAGTATTAGTATTTTTCAAAATAAAGTGGTGGAATACCAAAGGTGGTGTAAGAGAAGTGGCTGTTGCAACTTGCATGGCCCATATTAAGCAACACCACTAATTAGCTCCAATAATTACTACACACCACTATGTTTAATTGTATCATTCTCCCAATGAAGATTTCTTTTCATCATTCAACACATAACCATTTTCTTTTGCCTACTTCATTCACTTATTTTTCTCATAATTATTATTCTTTTGTTGGAATATAATATTGAAAAATAGTATATATTTAAGTCTACAGTAACCAACTCAATATTTCAATTAAATTTGTTTCTTTTAACATAATAATAAAATTTGTGTGACATTAAGCTCTTTGATACAGTATAATTTAATTAATTCTATCTATTATAATTATATCTTATACAATCAAACCAAACCAACGAAACGTAACGTAACATAACATAACAAGACAAAACCAAAATCGGCAGATGAGAATCTTGGGAATCGTGACTAATGCATATATGGTGTGGGTCCCGTATCCAGCTTGGTTTGACCAATCACATTTCCCCAAGATAATAGATGAGATTGTCCATAAAATAAATAATAAAAGTTGGGCCAGGGCTGTAGAAGCACGACACGTCAAGTGAGGCCCACCATTTCAAGTGTCAGTATGGTATGTGGAGCCAATGGGCATTTTTTTTTTTTGGGGGGGCAGTACAGAGACGCCGCAACAAACCCAAGTAACTTACCGTACCTTTGCCCAACCCGAATCTTCAGTTTCGAATATTTCCAAATTACACAAATCCCCCTACTCTACCCACCCATTAACACCCGCTACTTCTGCCCGTGCTGGGGCTTGGAAAGTGGTGCTACTCAAGTCAAAGGGTTTGAACAACACGATAACAGATTGGATATATAATAGTAACGGTTAAAAGTCAATGACGCTTTTTTGAAACATCTCTGTGAAAATTAAACTTGATGATTTAACAATATCTAATTTTAAGTTTATCGAACATATATGTGCATTTAAGTCAGGTAAAATAATATAATAATAATAATAATTGATAGCATGAAATATAGGCATGC
>JAYMTA010001998.1:0-17906 GCA_036897625.1 Pelargonium cotyledonis | reverse complement strand
ATATATGTATATGTATACATTCATATATACAGGTGGCGTGTTCACTCATTTGTTATAAATATGTCAATATATAATAAATTAACAAGAGGTTTGTGTGTTGAAAATTTATCTTGACGGGAATGAGATAATTAATTTTGAAATTAGTAGCCCGCGGGCCAAACCGCTTAGATCATGGGGTATGCGGGCAGGGCCAAAAATAGCACAATCCGTTAGTTAAATTTGCTGGCCGGGCCAGGAAACCATTTAACAGGTCTACTTACGTCCATGAGATCAAACGTTTTAAAACCTTGTTCGTTGTTGATAGCTTCTTTGATCGAGTTTTCCCAAAAGAAACTCAACCCTAGTAATTCAATACAAATCTGATTTGAGATCCATATGTTTCTTGTTTCAATATCTTATTTCTTCCTCAATTTGCTTTTGAGGCTACTAGTTGACATGAATTCAATGCAAGCTAGGACAATAAAACAGTTTTCTTGTCCATGTATTGTGAGAAATGTAAGCAATTTTATGGAAGTCTAAAGTTTTGATTCTAGAGACAAAAGTTGGAGGGTATGTAGGGTTCTAGATATGATTGAGTTCCTAGAACTTGCACAAGAAAAATCGGAGGTGTTCTCATGAAATGTACACGAACGTGAGAGTAAAATACGATCTTGAGGAACTCTTTTTCTCCTCGGTGGAAATTACAGTTTGTTGATGTTATTCAATTATAACTAGTTATAGATCAAAGGTAATTAGATAGTAAAACCTCAGTTAGAAAACTTAATTGTCATAGTTAGTGTAGACAATAATCATAACTGCATGGCCACTTAATGGGCGCAAATCATAATTCATGGTAATCAAAAATCTTAAGTTCATTCAACGAAATAAAAGCAGTAATTACTAACTAGCACTCTAAAATTATTAAAATAAATGAATTATTTAATTCATTAATTTGACTATGGACTTGAAAAGGAATGGTGCTGGCTGGTCAACTCAAATTGGATGGTACAGCTCTTGAAAATGTCTTATTATTTTCACGGTCGTGGCTCTTATAGGAGTTCTGATTGGTACAAGAACAACTAGATTTCAATAAAGAATAAATATATACCATAATTGCATTTTGGTTTATGTGTCTCCTTCATTAACGTAATTATACCAATAATAATCAGATTAAGAAATCGGAACAACTAAAGTCCAGGACAGTGGGACTCTTCATCATATATTGCAATCATATGGAATTATATCTCATGAAAATAAAAGTACACAAACATAAATTCACTATTGTAAATGTCTTTTTCGGCTACAAACTAAACATTTATATCCTTATTTGTGTAATAATTTATACATACGTAGAGAGGAAGGTATATAGTATATACCAACCACTACAAGCCTCATTTTTGTATGCGTGTTTATGTAGGAAAATGATGGCAGATGAGACGGGCGGTCCAATATAAAATGGGCTTTTCTGTACATGGCCCAATCTTATACACCATCCAATTCCGTTGACCACCTCTTTTGTTTTGTTGGCCCTATATCTGCGCCGGGAACTTTTGTTTTACTCTCAACTAAATCCTGATTTTATTTTTAATAAATAAATATACCCAGATATCGACATTGATTCGACAACAATGCAATTAATTATAGTAAATTATCAATTTTAGCGTACTGGTGTCTACTTACGGTACGGCAGCCCCCAGTACTAAACGACATATTAATACAGACAGCGTCCATGTTTAAGGAACAGCTGACCCTCCTCCATGCTCCTTTGTTCATTTTCAGATCCCATCTAATCTAACTAATTATACGTAATCACCACTTTTTCGTAAATAAAAACATTCTAATCTCTTTCTCCATCTTAATATTCAAGACTTATCTTCTATCACTCTGTGAAACCCTTTGGCACAACGGGACAAATAAAGAAGTCGCGCTCAAAACAAGAAGTACAACACTTCCAACTATTTTTCTCAAAAGCTGTCCAATGAAACCAAATCGAGAACCAAAAATCGTAAAAAAGTTTCTCAAAGTATAGATGCCTAGCTATGTATATATTTTCAAGACGTAGAAAATGGATCTTACGCTTAATTTATATCATGAGATTTTTGAGCCGACCCGCACATTTGCGGTTGACATGTTTAAACCGTTTTATCGTATCAGATTAATCTTAATTCGAGATTTTTTTAGAGTCAAAGTTTCCACCTCTCCCTATAAGTATGTTAACGAGAGCTTCGAAAAGATATGTATTCGGAAGTAATTTCTGTAAAAGGCCATATATCTCAAAATTTGTCGTTTGTAACGTGAAGACATGTCTTCGGATGTAGTTGGACGTCTTCGAAATACCACAACCTGATTTAGACCACTTAGACTGGGAAAATTTGATAATACATGTCAATTGATAAATAATTCGTACAATTTAGATTTGACACGTATATCTAAAGAGCAATCGCTTCCCAATTAATGTCAATGTAAAAACTCAAAACTCAAGCTATCTAGAGCAAGGGCTAACATAGGGACGCATAAAAATTGTATTAGGACCTACGTAAGATCTAAAACTACTTGTCACGTAGAACTTAAGAAAAATAACGATTTATATAATAGACAAATCAGACAAAAGATATATACTCTAAAAGACTAATTAAATCAACCAAAAATAAATAAATAGAAGACAACACTTTAACTCACTCGCCTTCACGTGTAGACAAGCGCTGTATGTGCACCTCACACACTCCTACTCACTTGGATGGTCCGGCCGCGATAGCAGCCATGCATGCCACTCCACCTCCCCTCTATCCTCTTAGAAAGTGACACATCCCATTCCTCTTCCAATCCGAGACAAACACATAAGCTCGTTTGCACTCATATGCATTGCGTCTGATTTTCCTTGCCCGACCATAAGCCTATGGCACACCAATATTTTAAAAAATTCAATCACGCCACATGGCAGACGTATCAATCTATTTAGCTTAAATCAAAAATAAATTATTGAATTATTTGTGTAGATCATTTTACTCGTAATAAAATCGTTTTCAGTTTAAATGATCATTTTAACCTTATTTGAGACACGCTAAAAAAGTCTTACCACCCAAGAGATGTAATTAATTTTAATGTATACCCCACTATATCCTGACTATGCAACATCTTGTCTTTTTCCGAGAATTGTTTAGCCACAATCGCCAAACTGAAAGGTTGCTGGCATGTTAGCCTTCCTCAGTCATATTCTACAGTCTTATATTTTCCAACGTGACATGTGGCATGACCAATAATTTTCTATGTTTAAGACGACAATTGTATATATAATCTGTAATTATAAGTTCAGATCATATGTTTTTAGTGGAAATTTTGAGACTGATTAGTCCTTTCACATTAATTAATTGGAAACTGATATAATTGGCACCTATACTTCAGGCACATGAACTGTGATTGAGCGACAAATTGGCCACGCTCGCGGGTAGCAATTTGTCTTGTTGTCTATGCTAATCTGTCAATTTATTAATCCAAGAAATAAGACCCATGCAGTGTACGAAGCAAGCTAGATTTTTAAATTAATATTATTATTATTATTATTATGATTATTATTATTGCAGCATAAACAGCAGGTTGGCTCATTCCAGTGGCTAGATTTTATGATTGAAAGGGGATTGTGTATTTGCTAAAAATTGGCTACCAATGGTGCTAGCTAGAGACAAACTCATAAACGTAATGAAGATCTATTTGTGGTTCTTGCAAGAACTCTTTTGTTGCAAGTAGAAAGCAGATTAATTGATTCCATTCGCGGCAATGCCAGTCAATGGGTCGACGTACGAGATCGAGTACTCATTGAACATTTCTTAATCTCACTTCACTATATATATCTGAATTACAATGTGATTGCCAAACAAAAGAGAAAGGTGCAATGAAATGAAACTACATCTCTCAAATTATTATGGTTGCAGTTTAAAAGCCATGGATGTCCTTCTGGCACCACAAAACCTACCTATCCTAGCAAAACATTAATTAATTGCGCCAAACTGGTCCAACCGATACAGCTTCTTGTACCTCAAATCATGGCTATGAACAAGTACGTACCACGTAATCGTAAATTACCTGCACTACACGACCTTGCCTGTCTTTGAGCACGTGACAGAAAATATTGTAAGGAATATTAGTTTTGAATTATGCAGATTGGTAACATAGAAGTGTGTCACTTTATAGGTGACGTTGATTGTATATAGAGACTATGAAAATTCGGCTCGATCGCTTTTTGCTCCACTCTTTTTTACTCTATTTTTTCAGATGAAATAAACTTAGACCAATTCTTACATTTTCCAGCTGAACAAACAATGAAAATGAGGAAAACATTTGCATTTTAGCAAAAGGTAATACGTGTGTGGTCCATTTAAGGATTTGACATGTTCACTGCTTACTATTTTGCATTTTTTGCTTTTACTATGTGTTCTTTATAAGTCAAGTGGTCCATGCAAAAACCAAAGCAAGTGGCAAAAAATAAAAATAAACATAGCTATCCAAATCCTCATTTCATGAATCGCAGCTCAACTTTGAACAATTATATAGGATAGGTTCTTGGACTTGCGTACTTCTAGTATACTTCGACCAATAAAAGAATGTCAAATGTCAAACATACAACTACGTGTGGAATTATTGTATTTGAAAATTTTTAGTCTATCTACTTATAGTATACTTTCCTGGAGTTGGATTTGGGGTTGGCCAAAGGAAAATTAAACTCATAAGATTCAAAATTTAATGTTGCAATTAAATTAAATCATAGGTGGGTTGAATTTTCCTCAAAATGTCCAATCCTTAACGATTATAAGTACATTCGCAGTACAAGGCACCTAGATTTTGACCTTAAATGTGTAGGATAATACGTGGAACAAAAATAATTAATTAGCAATGAACCAATCTTTCCTTTCAATTAAACAAAATCAAGTTTGATTATACATGTCCTGCCAAAATTAGCACTAAAACTAATTTAAATTGATGCAGACACCCGATACCGATAGCCATCCTATAATCTTAATTTGTGGTAATTTTTTTATATATATTGGTGTTTGGCCTGACTTATATGTAGTGGAAGATCAGATGCTATATAGCAATTAAAAAATTGTAGCTATTCCGTATTCTTGTCTTGTCCAGAGACAAGCTACAAATTAAGCCTGAACCGTGTGCCGACCATATTGGATTTGTCTCTCTTCATCTCGTGTGCACACCCATATAAATTCATCGTTAGTCTCCGATATTCACCATCAGATCATCACTATTTTAACAGTTAGCAGAGCTCAAACCTTTCAACAAACACCTGATCAGTCACAAGAAAACAAAACCCAGATTACAAATGACGCGAATCAGAGGATTTGTGGTTGGGCGGAGGATGGTGAAGGCTTTCAAGCGGTTGGTTCGACCCAGAAAGCAATTGAGGGATCGGTGGTCTGAAAGTAGCAACCCAATCTCCAAAATCGTGTCTTTAGCTCGCCATCTCCGGCGCGGAGCCAATCGGATATGTTGTCGACGATGGAGCTCCGGTTATCACCGGGAGGAACGGCAGCTGTTGACGGAGAAACCCGTTTCCGTGCCCAAGGGGCATTTGGCGGTGTACGTGGGCGGACCGGACGACGACCAGCACCGGATCTTGGTTCCGGTTATTTACTTTAACCACCCGCTTTTCGGGGCGCTGTTGAAGGAGGCGGAGAAGGCTTACGGGTTCAATCATCCCGGCGGGATCACGATTCCTTGTGGGATTTCCGAGTTCGAGAAAGTGAAGAAGAGGATCGCCTCCGGAGACAAGATTTGCCGGTGGCCTATGGGGAAGGGTAGGTACTGCTAAAGATGATTAATAACGTTAACAGAATATCAGTAGTAAAAATGATGTCCAAGACAATGACTCTGAACTGGGGCTAGTGGTGGTGACCGGGTTCATGACCATTTCATGAATATTTTAGGCGTTGTGTGGACCCATTAAATTTTTGGAGAAACAAAACTATTATGTAATTCTAGTCATAGATATGCTAGTGAGAGTTTAATTCTGATCATTATTCTCCAGTAATAGTGGATGTATTTTCTTTGGTGGTTCAAATTTAATGTATATAGTTAGAATTATGCCTCTACTTTTTCTTCATTCCTCTACAATTTGATATTTTTATCAATTTTTATTCCTTTCCTTTTTCCAATTCCAAAAGCATTAATATTGAAAATCTCATCTATAGCCGAAGAATACATTTTTAGGATAAGCTAGCTGAACAATACATGAGAGGATCTGTTCGTTTTAATGTGGAGTTTCTAACCAAGAATCATATAGTTTTGTAAACCCGCAATGGCGGAGCTAGACTTACATGAAAGGCTTTTGAACTTTCTCTTTAATGACCCATATAAAATGTAAAAACAATAATAAAAATGAAGAGATTTAAACCCTGACATAGGCACTAAATACCTAAATCAATAACCAATTTGTCAACTTTACATTTGTGCAAAGAAATAATTGAAACTATATATATAAGGGGTACGCCATGGCCTATGATGGCGTGCCCCTCCCTCCGCCACTGTAAACGGGTAAACCACTTGATTCGCAAAATGATTAATAAAAGTAGAATTAGACTATCAAATAACAACTCTAATTATGTACAGTTTACTACTGTGATAAACAAAAAAAAAAGTTTCCTAACTTCCCTGTTAAAAGCAAATGAACGACCCGCAACAAATCATATTTCACTTCTACCCCTACATCGACATTTCATACTACCAAATTTAGTGTTTCTTCAATGGCAAGTTCCACTACCTCTCGTGTTGGGAGTACAACAAGCTTGATTCCAAGACTCTCCCCCCAACGCCTCAAATAAAGTTGCATATCATTTGAGTTTAATCATTTCCCAAGTCCGCGGTTGCCATTTTTTCCCAACAATCCTAACTTGAGAGCATCTTGACTCGTTGCACTGTTGCAGTGTACATGACACTCGTGTGTAATTACCTCTAAATTTTGAGTTTATTACCCTATTAGATGTCTAATTGAAGCCTTGGTCCATGGATATGAATTTTCGCAAGGCATGCTTATTTAAATTTCACAGGGCATGCGCCAAAACAAATTGGACCAAGTGGTTAAGCGCTTCAGGATTTTCTTAGAGGTCTCAAGTTCGAGCCTCCCCCATGCGGTATGGAGTGGTTTATATGGAGATATAGAGAAGAACTATCTTTTTTGTATAGCTCAACTAAAAAAAATCAACTCAAAAAAAAAAATCATTAGGCATTCCATTGGGTCATAGATGGTTGGGTTTTTGATTAAGCCCGTATAGTCTGATAGGACATGTGAACTTTTTGTTATGGCCCATTGGTTCGTTGAAATTTCACGTAAGTGGACCCGTTGCCAACTCAAGCCCCATTTTGAAAAGCTAAATTTAAAGACTGTATAATTCAGTTCGGTCAGTAGAGCATGTGCCGTGTCCGAATATATTCTTCATCCTAGTCCGATTCATCTTTCAACATTATAATTTCAATCCCCACCTCCATCACAAATGGCTTACAAGACTGACTTGTGGACCACAGCCATCAATTGTTAACATACAAATAGTAGTATTGTATTGCGCGATGCATGGCACATTGTTTTGAATTGTAGATGACATAATAAGGTCGTCTTCTTCGTCATAACAACACATATAGTAGTTTTGCGAGATGTTAAAACTTATGGTCCACTTAATTACAATATTCTCTTGCAAAGTAAAGCACATTTTCAATATGTGAGACCTTCACTCATAAGCTTAGCTTTTAAATGAATTAGTTCTCTAATCTGTCAGAGCATTTCAAATATTTAAGTTCATCTCTTCAAGCCTTTTAACAAACAATACATTTGTTTGCATGTTAACAAATAGTTCATTCAATTACGTCTTGACAAACACAAAATGCAAGCATAGATTGCAATTTTAAAGGAAGATAAAGAGTACTTGCAAAATCACACCTAGTTTTCATCCACTACATACAAACGTACATACATACAATCTGGGGCCAAGATTTAATATTCTACATAAATCACTAGGCAATACTACAAATTACAAGGCATGATCACACTTTAGGCACCATTTTCTGGGAGGAACCATAGTTGTGAATGAGAGCCAGAGCATTGCTGGTCAAGTGTGAAACTCTAACTATGTGCCTCTTTAATAGACTCTCATTGACACCATTTTCTGAGAATCCGTCCAAGCAAGTATCATAATCAGTCAAAGCGGAGCTCACCCACGTCTCAATATCATTCATTTTCATCACAAAACTCTGTCCGGCACGGACACTTCCCATTTGGGCTAAAGACCTCTGCAACTCGTCCAAAGAGTCCTTCAACTCCTCTACACAGTCCAGCAGCGCCTTGGCTTCTCTGCTTGGTCTAGAGCCTTTCTCAGCTTCTGATATCTTAGTCATGAACGTCATGGCGGATCTTGCAGCCTCTAGCGAGACGGAAAGAGCAGCGGTGGTCAACAGCTTGGGGCTGGTTTTGATTTTGGTTGCGTAGGTAGAGAGGGAGCTGAAACATAAGTTGGGATAGGTTGTGGAGCTACATGAAGTTTTGATGAACTCAGTGTTGCCTGGATTTGGCTTTGCGGCTGAGGATGGACTCATTTGAGTACAACATTGAATTATGAGGATGAACAATATGAATGTACCTTCCATTTTTTTTTCCCTAATGATTGTTGTGAAGCTCAATGCATTTTATAGGGAAAGCTCATGGTTATGTTTGCCACAAAATATAATTGATGCCACACTTTAGCTATGTGTCTCTCCACTAGCGTTTACTAAAGCCATTGTTCAACCAATCAATGTCATGCTATGTTAATTTCTTT
Source organism: Pelargonium cotyledonis (assembly GCA_036897625.1). Lineage (NCBI taxonomy): Eukaryota > Viridiplantae > Streptophyta > Magnoliopsida > Geraniales > Geraniaceae > Pelargonium > Pelargonium cotyledonis. The sequence continues at coordinate 9,117 of JAYMTA010001998.1, read as the reverse complement.
TCACTACATTTTGTAAAGGTAACTGTTTAGTGATTTTGATTTTTAATAACACATGAAGAAAACGATGTATTCTGTGACAAATGTGTCTTGTTATGTTGTTATGCTGTGATGCAATGTGTGATTTTCGACGGAAATAGTATACTCTATTTGATTTGCAATGCATATGTTGTGTATTTATTTAAGCATATTTGAGGGGACGCTTTCATCAAAAAAAAAATATTTGAGGGGACGTACAATCTTTTGAAGCATGAATTCCACAAAATAGTCATATCAAAATCGATTTATATGAACAAGATTTTGACAGTTTTTTTCTAATAGTTGAGTTACCGAACAATGTAACTTATCACTTTTAACTCAAAATCTTTTACTTAGTCTTAATGTGAAAAACTGAATTGGCAGTTAGAGCAAATTGTGCATTTGTGCTTAATCATACGACTAATCAAATCCCCAATCCCCTACCACTCCTAATCTTATTTTATGCACATTTATGAACGAAATCTTTCAAACTTAGGTCCTGATTGAATTTGAGTGATTAGATTCGATGATATTATTTTTCTCGTTTATATTTTGGATTTGGTGTTTGGGTAGATATTTTTTTGTCAGATGGACCCAATGTCTTTGAGGCTAACATCTGAAGCACAGGGCATAACATGTGGAAGTGAGAATTAATTGGGCTGTCTATTATAGATGAAAGAGATTGATCTTATCTCCTCTCCTTCCTCTCCTTCTCATTCATGAGGTCATAACATGCTATGCTATACTATACTATACTATACATGCATGGTTGCACTGCAAATTAAGCATCAAAATAAAACTATCTCGTCTTATGGTAAGTATACCTGTCAGCATTTAGCCCTTCCCAATGCTTAATGTCATCCTAATCCACGCATATTCTTTTCCGAGTGTGTGGTTAACACAAATGATATTAATGTAATTTATGTCGGTCCATGTCCATGTACATGTATATACACTTAATTACAAATTAACCCAACTTCTAATTTGATTACATAGATATGAAAATAAACGAGAAAGTATTAAAAAAAAAAAACACTATAGTTCACAATTACACACGTACAGTATGACAGCGCAATCTTGCTACCTATTTTTTGCAGACAAAATTGCATTACAAGTTTACAACCAACAATTGCCAAAAGTAACCTCTGACACAGAGCTTGCTACGGCTAATTGCTAAGGCGAGACACCTCTTCGGGCATCGGCGTAGTTATTGACAAGAGCCAAAGCGTTGCTGGTCAAATGGGAGATTTTCAAAATCCGTTTCCGCACAAGTTTCTTGACACGCCCATTCATGGCCTTGCCGGCAAACCCGTCCATGCAGGTGTCCTCGTCGGTCAAGGCGGCGCTGACCCACGTCTGAATATCGCTCATCTGCCTCCAAAACTCGGGTCCCTTCACCCGAAACATCTCGTCTAGAGACATCCTGAGCTCGTCCACCGAGTCGGCCACCTCCTCCACGCAATCCGCCATAGCCGCCGCCTCTCTGCGCTTCAGTCCATGGATCCTGGAAACTCTTCTCATGAGGCGGTACGTGGAACGGCACGCCCTCAGGGTCACGTTGAGGGCGGTGTATGCGAGGAGCTTGGGGTTGGTCTTGATCTTGCTGGCGTAGGTGGAGAGTGAATTGTAGCACAATCGGGGGTAGATTGTGGCGTTGTTGCACGAGGTTTTGATGAACTCGGTGTTGGGTTTTGTGGCCGTACTGTGAACTCGAGCTCTTGGTCTGGTGGCGGGGGCAGTGGCAGAGGCAGGGGGGAGGTGGGGGGGGGAAAGGGGAAGTAGGATAAGAAACAGAGCAGCCACTAGACGATGACCAAATGGAAGCTCCATTGGATCTATCTTGACGATGAATGGATCGGTAATTGGATTTATATATATAGAGAGAGAGAGAGAAATGTACGTGGAGCTTGCTGTGTTGTGGCTCCCACCGAGTAACTAGCTTGGATCAGTCATGGCAGATTTTAGGGCGTAAGTTGATAGCAGTCAAGTGACATCAAAAGTAGAATTGGGAGTAGTAGTTGTTTAGAGATTATTTTCTTGGCATCATATTCTTTTGCTGTCTTTGTCACCGAAACCTAACTTGTAAACAAAAAATTCATTGGAAATCCTTGTGATCCTCGATACTATTATATTTTGCAAAAGAACAGTGACTTCAATATGCATTTATATAAAAGCAGCATTAGGAATTTCCAAAACAATCTTTGCCAAGCTCATCATTTTCATGCATTCATGCTTAATTGAGTTTTGGGATAGAATATATCTTAATTTTGCTTGATTAAAATTGTTAATTGCTACTTTAATTAGTTTTGCGCTGCTAAAGAAAATATCGTGCACGTAATTAATGGTAAGTAAGTTCTTTGCTACATCAATGATGAATTTATCATTTATATGACACCTCATCTTACGTGGAGTAGTGCAAACGTGTCAAATGCTTATTATGTTCTTAATTGCATTATTATATTTAAAGGCATGTCCTTTTAACTGTGTTGGCTCGCTCTTAGTCTTAAATAGGATGGTGACTCCTTAATTAATTAAGTGGTCCTTTTCCTACCTTCCCCAACTTCAATTCAACGAGCGAACCGCATACAGTATAATTTCAATTAGTGCCCTAATTAATATCCCTAATTGCCTTAATTTGTAGAAAATGACAAGACTAGGACACGGCAGCTAAGGCCATAAGATTTACTATGACCCAATAAAGACATGGGATTTATTTTATATAGGGAACATGAAGGCCAATTATGATGTGTATCTCTGTATTTTTTTTGTCCCACACTTCAATTTCTCTGCTCTTTTTAGCACCTTCTCACCTGTTCTGTTCCCAATTGTGATGCAACTGTTTCCACATACCTCCAATTGATATTGATTTTGGACTCTCCAAATCAAATTTCATGGCTTCTTAGATATTTTTTCTTAATTAATATTTTATACATGGATTGTATTTAATAATTTCACACCCACCAACTCCACGAGGGCCTTGTCCGACACTTTTCTTGGCAGGTGAAGCTCACGTGGTTCCTCATCAATCGTCCTTTAATTTTGTGGTCATGCTGGGCTGGGTTGGGTTGGGTTAGAGCCATCCTCAAGATTCAAGAGAGGGTTTCTTTTCCTGCAAATATTGTAATATATAATATCGTCATCTGCAGAATATTGTGTAGCAGAAAAATTTCACAAAGTGATGCATTTTGAATAATTATCCTCATGGAAAGGTTAAGAAGATAAGCAAGCAATCATGAAAAGAAGGATATATATTACGCAACTTTTTATGTCTAAGATTGTGTTTTTTACATGTCATATCCGACTAAGGATCAGATTTGGTTTGGTCAATTCCCAGTAAAGGAGATTCCAATTTGTCTAAATTAAATTGTCTTAATCACACAGAAAATGTCTCTGTTTCTAGGAAAGTGATAGCTCATGCAACTTGGAAGAAGGTCTTCACATTTACAATCATAATTTTACTATTTGTGAAAATGTTGTTTATAATCCATGATTTAAGGTGTTTGTGTGAAGCTTTGATTTTCATTAACAATACAATTTTGAATATTCTTAAGTTTGGTTTGACAAGTTTATATATTTGATTAACCTCACATTTGAAATAGAAAACATAAGGCGAACTTAAGTTAGTTATTATTGTGACGATCTATGTAAACCTTATGTAGTTGGTAAAAAATAAATTTAAAAAAAAAAAAAAAAAAAAAAACTTATTCTTGGTTTATTGGATTTTTTTCAAATCTAGTCATATTAAGATCAACATCATTCAACAAACAAAAGTTGGATATTATACAAAAACTCATATATGGCATTTTACATATTTAAACAGCAAACCGAGAAACCATACAACAAAAACTCATGGGACAAAATCAACCTTACTTTAGAGTCGAGTTCTATTTTCTTCAAGCAAAAGCACAAACTATTATGTTACATTTACACAACAACTTGCAAGCTTTAAAACTAAATTTAAGGCTTTTCAGTGTGTGCAGCAGTTTGGAGTTTTGATGCAAAGCGATTAACCAAAGCAAGGGCGTTACTAGTGACCTGAGAAACACTTAGAACCTTACGCCTCACTACCGCTTTGATATTTCCATCCATGGAACGACCAGCGAACCCATCGACACAAGTGTTCTGATCAGTGAGTGCAGCACTAACCCATGTCTGCACATTACTCATGTGCCACATGAAGTTTTGACCCACAGCTGCTCCACTCATATGCCCAAGTTCCCTAACGGATTGGCTCAGCCGGTCCACACTATCTGCCATGTTCTCTATGCAATCTCTCACAGCCTGGTGCTCTCTGCGCTTAATTCCTCTAACTTTGGTCAACTTGGCCACAAAAGCTGCAGCTGATTGTGCCCTGGCAAGGCTCACTCTCAAAGCAGTTTTAGCTAGTTGGTGCTCGCTTTGTCGAATAGCACTTGCATAACCCGAGAGGCACTCGATGCACAACTCGGGATAGCGAGTGGCCTTGCATGAGGCCTTGATGAAGGCTGTAGGGTTGGAGTTTCTGACAACAGCAGACTCTGCTGTGCCAGCCATGTAGAAGATGAAGAAAGGTAGCAGTAAGAAAAGGGCAAGTTTTTCCATGTTTCTGGAGATAAGGAAATGGGTTTGGGGAACAAAAAATATAGAGGGTGAGTTCAAAAGATTGCTTCTTATCTTCTCTTGGTCTTGGATCATATTAAATAAAGGGGTGGCACATGGACATGCTTTTTCCCCTTTGGATAATTTTTCTTCTTCTTTATTTCTTGCTTTGGGTCATTAACTTCTTTTTACTGTGTTTATGCCTACCTGTTTGGTTGCAAAAGAAGCTTGCAAGTTGAACTAAAATAATAATAATAAAAAACACTATCTTTTCAGGATTCAAAGACAGCCATTACAATATATGGCTTTGAATTCATGAGTTTATGACAAAAGCATAAGAACAGTGAAGCTTGCAATCAAACATATGCACTTAATTACCAGCAAATGGTATGAATGGGAAATTTAGTTTTGCCAGAACAAAGGTTGTAACTAATCGATACTAATCAGAATGATCTTGATCAGATTATTGTGGCTTTAAGAAATCTACCAATAACCAATGTCTAAGGGCATAGATTTGTCACTCAGCAGAGGGCATAGGGAGGTTTTCTAAAGCAGAAATTAAGGAGCCGTCATTCTGGCCTGCCCAGATGATGGCCATTCTCACTTATTGATGGTTCTAGATAGTTCTTGAATCTGTGGAAACCATAAAAACCACTATTATAATATACTATACTTCGAGTATATGTCGGTTTCCTAAGAAGATAACCCAAGACACACTAGTTTTCTTTGTTTTATGTGCTCCTAAGTCCTTACTCAGCTAGTAAGTAAAGAGTATTTTATTTCTGCAGCACATAGGAATGCTATAATTTGTTGTGGACTTCCCTTTCCACGTGGATTAGCATCAAGAGGTCAGAAGGAAAAATAATAAATGAAAGAGATATTTATTATTTTATTTTTTTGTTGGGGTGTGAGCTACGAAAGAGTGGGATGTGGTGGGGGTTGATGATTCTAACAGACAGTTATTTTATCTTTTTAGCACAGTTACCATCAGAAGTTGTGAGATTTGATGCACACTCAACTCAAAGCCCTCTCATGACAACAGAGTCTATCATGGTTCAATTTGTTAACCATGACTGACCAACATATTTGGCAATCAGGTGTTACTGAGTCAACTTCTCAATCATGTACTCGTTTGACTAGGAACCAATCTAACATGCCTAACTTCAACATGGATTATTTATTGACAACCCTGGTAGAACAGCTCCCTACGTGTACAAACCGACCTAAGGAATAAAAATCAAGCTTAGATCTTCAAATTGCATAAATGTTTGAGCTAAATTCTTAAGGATTTGAAGTTCACTGCAGCATCTAACATCACTTTTGATTTTGAAATGCTTTTCAAGTGAGCATATATGTAAGTTAACAACTGGTACTCGAGAGCGTCTGAAGCAACTAACAAACCCTGATATTCAACAGATTTATGGTGATTCATACTGGACTGGAATTAGTTTCTTCTTTCTTTTTTTTCCAAAACTTTATCCATTTATGCATATAAACAACAATGTCATTACAAGTAAATTCTAGACTTCAAGCATGACTTATTGTTCATAGAATAGATTAGCTCTCTCGCTTATTGTAGCATATTACCACAATTTTCAAACCAAATTGATCAGGTATTCAAAGTGAGGACTGAAAGAGTACCTAGTGTTACCATCTGTAACTCTAAACCGTCATGTACTTGAGAATGACAGCACGGACCTTTTCCATGTAAGCTGCCGCTACCTTCTACATAATAAAAATCAACAATGGAGTAGATTTAGAGGCACAATTATGTAAGGAATAATGAATTTGCTATTTCATTCAAAAATAGTTATGAAATGAGCCTTCTTATTTGCATGATATGTACATAGTGTTCCATGCGATTTTTGGAATTCTTAGGGTGCTAAACACAAAGGAACGGCATCAGACCATTTTTCAAGTTTTCACATTATTTGAAAGATCCTATGTTGAAGAATAATACTCATATTGAAGATAGTAACCTTCCCAACCTCCCATTGATATCCAAAGAAAATGGAAAACAAAATGATTAAATATAAAAATTAAAATCAAAGCCGTATTAGTTAGTGGGCAGTGGCACCAAAACTATATAAATTCTGAGAATTTAACAACCAAAATATTTCAAATAAGCTCTGGATGCAATATCCGGCAGGAGTAATAAGTAAGTTGAGTACTTAGTCATCCTAGTACGTAACTCATAGTTCAAAAGAAACACATGGAAAGATTTTATTTACAGAGAGTTCTTACCTGATCACCCATTTGCGCATTCGCTATGTTTTCATCAAGTAATGTCAATAATGATCTACTGAGTGCATTACATTCAACCATATCCAGAATCTGCATCATACAATAATCTTAGTTGAGCAAGTACAGTCCAAAACATAATAGTTAGAGGCTTGGAATAAGAAGAAAAAGAGGGCAGCACATACAGTTGCTTTCACATCCTTTGATGACAAGATTTTGGATAGGTTTTCCTTGGCTGCTATGAGGTCAGCCTGCATTCTATCAAACGCTTCTGTAGCAAAAAATAGGTAAAAGGAATTCAGGTAATTAAGAAATTAGCAAGGACATAAATCCAACACCAAAAAGCATTGAGAGACTCGGCCGACAAACCTTTCCCTTCAAGCAGAGCTTTCTCTAATGCTTCCAGCTCAATTAATCTATCTTCCATATCCTATATAAACCATCAGCATTTGAACATTTGCACCCATTGACTTATCCACATTGGGTTCAATCACATGCACCAAGGATGAATAAAAAAATAAAAAAATTCAAAACCTGAGTTTTATTAATAGCAAATCGCAGTTGACCCAGTTCAAACTTTAGGTGTGCAAAAAATTCATCATTCAATCTGCAAAAGAACAGCATAATAACATGCAACTTTCAGATTAAGGATTAACTGACAGTCTACTCATTCAAAATGTAAATTGTATCTACTCTATCAGTAACCCAGAGTCTTATTGATTTTGTCACAAATTGGGGCTAGATTACCATATCCATCAACTCAAATTTCATTAAAATTTGCTACGTTTTTTTTATCAGCTACATTTGCTACGTTTGCATGCTAAAATATTGATTGCAAGACATGCAACTAAACTTTGAAAGCATGATTTAGATCCTGCACTAATAGAGCAAAGAATAAATCAAATGAAAGACAGAAGAAGATAATGCATCTCGTAAAGTCATGCTTGTACAATTTGAATACACTCAAAATCCATCATACACACAGAACACACTGAAGCTTGGGTGCAGATAAGCACAAGGGGACATGAATCTCAGGCTACTTCCTAATTTAGATAAACAATCAATCAAAAGACTAGTCTGCAGTTTCAACATTGACATTCTCAACAAAAGCAACAATAAACTAAAGATTAATGTACTAACCGAGGCCTCAATCTGGCCATCTCAAATTCAAGCTCTTGAGCTTCAGTGTCAAGGAAGTACTCTACCAGCTCCCCAGCAGTGTCCGGAGCAACACGAGACTAGCATATACAATTTGAAAAAGATAGTTAACAATCTCAATGGCCAATCCAATTCTCGAACAGAATCTGCACAATAACAGATATATAATAGTAGAATATGTTCGTCTGCTTACATCTCGGAGAGCACGGCGGCGCTCCGTTTCCTCGCGGACTTGGCGCTCGAATTCCTCCCGAGCATTAGCATCTTTTTCAAGCCGACGCTTGAACTCGACTCGAGCCAGGTGGCCCGTTTGTGGAGCCCCTAATAAACCTTCTGGGTCCTTTCATTGCAGAATTCATTCAAAGAAACTTTGGAGTGAGCATGATGAAGTGACGATTAAACAGTGAAACCATTGAGGGAAAAGAGTGATTGAGAAAATACCCAATTGACGCAGGAAACTCTAAGAGCAACGCGGCCGGGTCTCGAATGGAATATTCTTCGGCGGAATACGCCGGTGGCGGAGGTGGATATTCCAGTTGCGATGCTTGGTGCGAGAGAGGCCATTTCTTGGCCTTGAGTTCTTGAGTATCAACCTATGGTTTTGTTTATCCGTTTTTTTTGTTATCCAAAGGAAAAACATCCCCATAGTCCCTCCATTATCAACTTTGTTCACATATAGCCTTAAACTTTTAAGTTGTTCTGTGATAGTACAAAAATAAAAATTTTGTTCCGCTATTTTTTCTACCGTCATGTTTTTAACAGATTCCATTAACTAGCGCTGACATGAAAATAAAAAAATATTTTTTTAAAATATAAATAATTGAAATTACTATTTTGCCCTTGTTTTTTTCTCAAATTTATAGTGATATGCCACTTCCCTTCCTCCCCAACTCACTGATGGCCACCGAAAATTGGGAGCTTGGTCCCGTGGCCAGACTCTCGCCGGAAAAAGCTCACGAAAAACTGAGAGCCACCATCCGCGGCAGATCTGGACTGAAAAAGAAAAATGATGAGTTCACGGACGGACATCCCCACGGACCTCCATCGCCTTCGGCTGAAGCTCCATATTCGGCGGAGCAAACGACAAACAGCCCGGACCCTGTCGCCCTGGTTGATGCCGGTCAA
>JAYMTA010001997.1:0-17922 GCA_036897625.1 Pelargonium cotyledonis | reverse complement strand
CGACGGAGTTAATCATGCTAATGTGCAATTAGTGATTTCAGTTTGATTTTATTTATTACTCCTCTTGCAGACAAACATTGGTGCATTGATTTTTTACCTAGAGGATGATTAAGAAGCACCTATAGTAGTTCAAGAGGTTGCATAGTATATGCATAATGTAGTGGATATTTGTGTAATTTTGGAAAACTTAATTTGTGCACTTATGAGAATTTGTGTAACTTGAATACAGTTGAAATGACTTTTACTTGACTCATTAGCACTGTACAAGTTGTTTTGCTCACATTAGTACTTATTCAGTAATTTTCCTCGATTCTACATCAAAATCATAACAAAATTATGATTAGAAAACATAATTGTAGGTCGATTTGAAGAACTAGGTTATGGATTCTTTTAATCGAAAAGCTCCACTTTCAAGGGCGAAACTTGACCGAATGGCTACAACAAAATCGATCAAAACCAAATCTCATAGTGACACATGAACGGAAAATATAAAATTTGTGTACAAATTTGATCTCAAAATGCGTGTATATTTATTCTAAGGCGTAGTTCATGTTGCTTTACTTTGTGGTCTCCGGCCACTTGCAGATCAACATGATTGCAGCGGCCCACATGTAGAATAATATACATACATATGGGGATTGCTCTGAGTCAAAAGACCCTTGTACGTGTACGTGTACGTCGAGCCCACCGCTAAAAGAAAAATGCAAAACTCGCTAGTTGAAGATTGTTGAAGTGGATGAAGTAAGTGCTAAATTAGATAAATATGAAATAAAGAAAATACGCGGCAAAATAAATCATACGCACAAGAATGACATTTTAGTGTAGAAATCTAAAACTCCACGTGTATATATAACCATAACTATTCTTACATGATTGCATATATTGCCATTATAATTGTTTACACCAACATAAATCACGTTCGTTTTCAAGATACTAGTGTAGTACACAAATTTTCACTTTCAATTAAATGGTAGCATTTAAGCCATATCATGTCCAGCAAAAGAGACATCCGTTCATCTATCTGGAAGAAAAGGCAAGCAAGAATGCCAAACTACAAGAGAAAGAAGAAGCAAGAGCCATTATTTCTCTCTCTCTTACTTTTTGAAAGCAAGTAGGTATAGCTTCTAGGCAAAACCCATCCATAACCCGGTTCACAAAATGGGCCACCTATTTGGCTCGTATCTCAAGTAATATCAATGGTCCAGATCTTATCTCACAACACATGCAACATACAGGTGCTATCAATACATGTATGAGTCCTCCCTTAAAAAAAAATATTAGAACACAAAGTTATACAAAGCAAAGGAGAGCGGGCGGCTATTTACAATCCATAGAGTCAAGTTAAGTATAATCGGAGATTTACAGTTACTCTTCTTCCTCTGAAAAAGTAAGGAAGTAGGACGCTTTTTAGTTTCCCTAGGGAAGCTCCTATCACTTCCAAAATACCCTACTTTGTAAAGGTTTTCTTGAGCAGAACTCAATAGATTTTTTCGCTTTTAATATTATATTTATTAAATGAGAAACAACATTTGTAACCTAATAATTACACGTGGTCTACGAATTAATTAAGTTTTTAATATTTTTGTCAAACTTTTTAGAGTGGGTTGATTTTTAAACTCTTAATCTTACGTCGTTTTTGTTATCGTTTGATTTGAATTAATAAATTATTAAATTTTGCATTAAAAAAAAGATAAAATTGAATTTTTATCTTATGAGTCACTTAATTCGTGTAACGAATAAGAAAAACATGCTCTACATGAAAATTTTAATTCCAAACATTTTTTTGATCAACAGTACTTCCAAACTAAAATATAATCAATAAAAAGTCTATCCGAAAGAGCTCAAGCTCAATAATCACACGCATCCAACATTTGCCACAAAACCCTCCAAAAACCGCCTCTCTTTCTGCCTTCACCTCCACCAGCCAAATGGCATCCACCTCCACCTCTACAAGATGTCATTGCCGACGAACAACCGACAACACTTTCCTGTGGAAATATTGAAATGCTCAAAAAATAACACATTGTGAAATTCAAGGTCCTTAATAAAGCCTCTGATTGTGCACATGTCAAGTTCACCGATAAAAGAAAAATAAGAGACTCAACGGGGGAGTGTTGAAGTAAGTAATTTTCTTACATTGGATGAATGAAAATAGAATGAGCTAAATATAATGATGAGAGTGAAACTTTAATAACAAGGTTGTCCTTTAAAAAATACACTCTATGTTCCAAAAATATCGAAGAATCTCTTGAGCATTTATCACTTTGCTGCTGATAGTGGTGTATCTGTTAGTTTGATGCTAAAGAATATTATGTTAAAAACTTGCATGGGGAGGTCCTACTCAAGGAAAAAGTTGACGGCGGAATATATAAGATGGGAGGCTCGAGTCTCTCCGCATACAAGGTATTAGTTGTCAACCTTCAAACACAAAATTTCAATCTTGTATGTGTGGAAGAATGTGTAGCAGTGACATAATAAGTAGATCACGCTGATAAAATTAAGAATTGTTTGAAAAACTATTTCAAGTTTTAAGTTGCCAGTAACTTCCGATAAGAATTGTTGTGTTTGTGGTACATGTCAGTTAGGCAAGAGTCATCGTTATCATTTATCGATGTCTCATGAGTCTTCGTCATCATTTATCGATGTCTCATGAGTCTTCGTCTAGTCCATTGAACTTGTTTTTAGTGACGTGTGAGGTCTCGCTCCTTTTATTTCTTCAATAAAAATTAATATTTTGTTCAATTTTTGGATGATTACAACAAATATATGTGTATTTATTTCCTCTATGCCAATTTTGATGTTTTCATTCATTTTGCTACAACAGTTCACGCTCATTTGGCACAAAAATGAAAATTAAAAAAGAAAGTTCAAACTAATTGGGGTGATGAGTATAGATCTCTCTCTCTCTTCTTTTTTTAAAAAAGGCATTATTCATCGACATTCATGCCCTTACAATCATGAACAAAATGGTTCTCCAGAATGTAGACATCGAGATATTGTTGCATAGGGTCTTTTCTTGTTAGCTCATGCGTCTCTTCCTTTAAGGTTTATGCGAACAAGCTTTCTCTGCATCGGTTCATCTCATAAACAGCACTATCTCACCTTCTCTCAAAGACAAGTCTCCTTATCAAATTCTCTATATAGAATGAAAAATCCAGATTACATTCTTCTATGGTTTCTTTAGGTACAAATAATGACAGTAACAAATCTTGAGCTTGAGCTTTCATGACGGAGTTTTCTTTAGTTTGACGACAGATATGCAAGAGAACATACACATTATATGTTGTATATCGATGACTTAATGAGAGTCTAGTTGCTTGAAAACTTGTGAAAATTTATGCGAAACCATAGATATATAATTTATGCGAAATATTAGTTGAAACTTGAAAACTTGTGAAAATTGCCTGCTCTACTTTAATGAATTCATTGAGAAAGAAGGGACATTAGGAGCACATTTATAACCAATTTTTAAACCAAAAATTATAATTGAAACACTACTTTAATGAATTTATTAAACCATCTATTAGTCATGTTCATTATGATAAGTTACAAAATTATCTGCAATGGCAATTCCAATCCTAGGTTTTTTTTGTTTTGTTTTTTTTTTTTTTTCAAAATACCCCCAAGAAAGAGGTGCAAATAGCTTAAGGCTGCTAACCAAGTTTGGTGAAACCAACTCCAAGGATGTTACAACGGCAATCTGTATTTGTATAGTTAATCACCGTGAATCGTGTAACGCTCCCACTTCTTTGTTGGGTCATATATCTGCGAGAAAGAAATGACAACTGATCAGAGAACTAATACTACAGCTCTCATCATTCCCACACCATGATAGTAGACCTATTGATGTGGACAAAAGATCTGTAATGCAATACCGCCTAACCATCGTAAGACTTCTGAATAAAGGGTCACAAGGCATGTGTGTGTTCAAACACAAGTGTGCACAAGCGAACACGCACACACACTATGTGTGTGTGTGTATATATATGGAGAGAGAGAGAGAGAGAGAGAAAGAGTACCTCCCATCTTGAAGCAGGGAAGATATGCTTGTTCTTTTCATACCAGTGCCTCTCAACAACTTTCCCCGCATGGGACTGAAACACATTGATGGCACAAATAAGAAACATCCAAGAAATCAATGTGCAGCAATATCAGATGTGATGATATAAGAAAATTATATGAACAGGAAAATCACCATTTAAGCAATTAAGCACTACACATAAGTTGTCCTGGAGGATATGTTAGAAAGTAATATAAAGAGAGGATAGTTCAGGGCAACTACAATTATTCTGAAATGAGGAGATTATAATCCAATTTCCTAAGGCCCAACTAGTGTCAATACATATCACATGCACAATTTATGGGTGGATACTATTTGCCTAAAAGAAGCCAATTGATTCAACTAGGTATAAAACTTAAATCCACTAACAAAAATGACGTATTGCCTAGATTTCTTAATTCCACACCCAAAAAATAACTATAATGATATTAGACAACCAACTAAAATTAGATAACAATTTACATTTGTCAAACAGCTGCTTGTGAACGGCAAGCTAGCTATCCTTAAATGAGCACAGTCAGTGTCATTAACCAAATAAAATACAAAGAGAAATATTTTGTTTGAAGCAAACTTTAGCACGCCAAGGTTTGAAATCTTTGGGTTTAGAAAGGTTGCATAAAGTCCACAAAGACATCATGCATTACAACAAATTGGCTGCCCAAAAACCACCCATACAGCAACAACAATGTACTACAGACAATCAGCTGTCTTCTGAGTCAGCTATCAAATTTCTACTGGTCAACATGGGTCATGGGCATTCAAAATTCTAAACAGAAGTTAATGCAGGAGTACCTAGTGGCCCATTCAGGTTCTGTATACTATAGCAGGACAGGAAGGAGGGAGGGGGGGAACCTTTGCTTGGGAATCAAGCTCAAATAAAGATCAGAGCTAAACTGCATGCAACTTCAATTAGAGTATGCAAATTATTGTGATCCATCATGCCATGGTTTAGTTTTGCATGCATATACTAAGGCATGTAATAGGTGTCAATTTAAGATTTTAACGTGTAAACGTCGACAATACTGAAGTATACAAGAAATCTGAAGTTTTTAACCTAGGTCTCCCTTATCTGCTTGTCTTCTATATTTTCACAGCAACAAAAACGGTTGGCAACTTCCTCTAACTAATATATAGAGAAGGATTGAATAAAAGAAAATAATTTACCTCATCTTTCTCAACGGTAGCATCAGCTATTGTCCGCACATCTTCATGCACATCGAAGTGAAAAAGCTGTTCACAAATAAAAACCAAAAACATAAATAATCTGGCAAGTTCTGCCATTTAGATGCCAACCAACACCAACCAAGGCAGTCCATGACTTTCTTTTTTTTTTTTCCTTGTATTTATTCAAGTGTTGAAAACCATACAGTTGAAAATTATTATGAGAATGACACCTTTCATTTAGAAATCTAAATGAACACCTCTGCATGACATTGTCGCCACAATTGCTTTTATCCCACTATTTCAGTATTTCCTCATCATAGTAATGAAAAATAGTAAAAGATCTTCATTGGCAATATAAACAACCTTACTTTCCTATATGTGTAATTACAAAAAGCAAAAAGCCTACATAAAGATATGGGGAAAAAATAATATCATATAAATACCAGTTCAAATTTATCATTCGCCATAAAATCAATGGTACACAAAATGAAAAATTCCAGAAAATAATAAAAACATTTGCTTCTTCAACAATAGGGTTTCTAGCAACAAAATCATACACAATGTCCAGTGGTAGATCCTTACCGGTCCACTTTTTCCCCTCGCCTTGTTAATGATCAGCTCATAGAAACTGTGTTGCTGGATACCACAATAATTCCAAAAAAATAAATAAAATAAGTTAACACATATTCAAAACTATAATCACCTATACTATGGCTTAAGAACATGACTGCAAACCCATCTTACATGTGGAATGATAAGATCTTCTTTAACATAAAGCAAATTCTCCACAGAGGTTGTTCGAACCTCTCGAAACTCAGGTGCAAGTTGCTGTTGAACGGCTCTGAGGAACTCTCCAATGGTATCCCCCTTACGTACCTGAACCAAAAAAATAATATTAATAATAATAATAATTGAATCATACTTGATAGCCCAAGTATCTAATTATCCAAAAACTGAGAGAGTAAAACTAAAAACAAATTAGTCAAAATATAACTCAGGTAGTTTTACTAGCCTGGATCGTCCTCCTATGACCTGCTCCATCCCAATAGCTGTAAGTGATTTGAAGGGGCTCATCTGAAATGAGAGGAAATATAATTTTAGGACAAATTATTCACATGTTTATAATTTAGTAGACAGGTCAAGAAGGGATAATTACTTCGAATCTGTTCCTGCTCACGAAGCCACTGTTTTTGTAACCTTTCACGCTCAGCTTGTTCCTCTGCCTCCCGCTCACTGAAAGAACATCCTCAGCACCCCTATGCTATTGTTAGGGATAATACCAAAAGAGAGAAACATGGACGGCTAAGAGAGGAGAGGAAAGAGAGATGCCGTACCTGTCAGGCAGAAAACTGGTCTCTACAGTAGGGTCTTTGCCAAATTTTCCTATCTTCTTTGGTTCGTAACCTATAAAAACCAGGAGAGAAACTGTTACACCCAATATTTTTATAATAAAACATAAAGACAGTCACATAGCCCAAATATTTTTACTACAGTGAAACTCAGCTGCATAAGTGTTGTAGTTACAATTTAAAATCAAATCTAAACTACTAGGATATAAACTATATACAAACTTCAAGAGCTGCTGATTTAGACTGGTAACTTTTTCAGCAATCAAAACTCTAGATTACAAATCAAAATTGATCTGCACAGAAAATATGAACTAATGTAACTTCTGAGACTAATTCTTTCTTAGCCATTGCAATTCAGTTACAAACACAGTTTCAGAAAAGCACATAACTGTCAAGGCATTAGGAGGTTCTGTTCTGAGCACTTGCCTTGAGGCAAACTTCATATATATCTCGGAAATCTATGTTATGTACGCATATTCACGTCATAGAGGAATGCCAATTTCATAGCATTGACACTAATAATATCATTTTTCTAAAGCTATGATTTGTCTGACAATCTAGAAGACATTAACTCCAACTTCGAACAATAAACAATCATAGTCATCAATTTGCATTCATGCTATCTATGACTATTTTGTAAAAAAAAAAAAAAAGCACTGGAAAAATTAGCATATATGATCTATCCTACAAAATGAAATATATATATATATATATATATGTATATATATGTATATATATATATGTATATATATGTATATATATACATGTATATATGTATATGTAAAGATGGTATATAGCATTCTATCTTGCGTAACTTATGAATTGTCATGTTTAAGCAAAACTGTCAATGACTATAAACTGATTCTATTGGAATCCTAATGGTAGCGTATAGCATTGGAAGAATATTGCAATCATAGAACTGCTTCTCTTGATGAGACAACTTATATCATTATGGTAAAAAATTCTTGATGCAACATAACAAGGTCAAGTCATAGATCAGTATGAAGGGAGAAATAGATGTGAAGAAAGTTGGATTTGTAGGCTTATAAATCATACAATTGGGAGAACTTAAGTATAAAGCATTTTTTAGCACATGAATTCACTTCAAAACAAGATTAAAGAAGTTGCATTCAACAAAATCTACTTACTTTCTTCTGCATCCTCTTCTTCACTTCCATTCTCAAAATCATCAGCAAATGATAAACGAGAATTGCCCTTTATCTTTCTCTTCTTACGCTTTTGCAACTGAAATTCCTCCTCCCTGAATTATGTAGAACAGCCCACAAAGAAATGAATAAACATTAATGTTAAGATAAATGGAAGTACAACAAATAAGATATCCAGAGTTCACAGCTTAAACTCACTCCTGTTGTAACTTCTGAAGTTTCTCTTTCTCTTCCTCTTCAATTTTGTTCCGAATATTAACCCTCTATAACAGATCATCGTTACTCTATGTTAAGCATCCAACATCGTCATAGTCACAGTAAAGTGCAAAAGCCGCATGATAGATGAAAAAAAGAGACTTAGTTACCTTCTCAACATATTGTTCTCTTGTAACCAAACCGACAGTTTCCTTCTTAAAGGCAGTCTCAAGAATCTGAAGAACCCATCAAAATAAATCAACACAAGATAAACAAAAAAAGAAGTTTAAGAAAATTAGATATACCATGCGCCATTTTGAGCTTATACACCTCAAAACTCACATTAAACTACTTAGAAACCAAGCAAAATGGCCCTCAGTTGATTCAAAGATTGTCATTCAGAATATATCAGATTATTAACGATAGAATTTAAGAATGAAACCCTAAATTGCTAAGACGTTGAAGATAGCGGATTGTGAGAAACCCTAGGAAAGGAAAAAGGAGTAGTGACCTCGGAGGTACTTGAACCGAATTGGAGAAGACCAGGTTGGCCCTTAGTTGATTCGGACTTGGTTTTAAGCTCTTGAATTTTCCGGCGCTCGGCTTCGCGCTGCTTCTCGAGTCTCCGGATCCTGACAGCATCTTGGGCCGTGCCCACATATCCGTCTCCCATGCCCGACATCTTGTGGTTGCTCCCAGGAACAACCTACTTCGATTTCCTTATCGTCCTCGCAGGAAGATCGAAGAACGGACAGGCAAGTACCAACCTTAACCTCTGAACCGCCGATGGATTTGTTGTGTGTTGTAGTAATTCAATTTTATGCTCAAGGACGGAGGATGAAGCACTTGCAGGGCACGTGCTGGTTACAAGGCCAAACATACCTCGGTCAGTATGGTCCATATTCACACTGACCCAGCTCACCCGACCCGAGCTAGCGGTCAGAATTATACTCATTCGTTTACCAATTTTTATTTGAAATCTTGAAAAAATGTGACATAACGGCTATTTTTAAATTGTAATTACTTTTGTTTAATTTTTTCAGACATATTTGAGATTAAAAATTTATTTTCTTTTCTCATATGAATAAATAATTCTAAATTTTAAGAAATTAAAATATCATATCTATAATGTTATTTCAATTCTTTAAGTTTTGAATCTATTTAACTAAATTGTACAAATTGCGAGACCCTGGGACAGTTCAGCTCTTGCGAGACCAGGTTTGGGGATTGGGCAACCCTAGGACAGTTCATGTCTTGTGAGACTAGGTTCAGGAGTATAAACATAAACTTGTCATTCTTATTGAGACAAGGAGGAGAAGGGATGAGCTTGAAGGTTTGAGGCAGTGTTTGGGTGTGGTGGGGTTGTTTGTTGTATGAATTGGGAGGGGGGGGGGGGTTGCACTGCTTTGGGACAAGGGGGGCTCGGTCGCATTGATCGGCTATTCAAATAATCATATTGATGTCTGCGTAAGCTGGAAGGAGTGGGGAAGTTTGTGAATGATAGGATATTATAGGGAGGCGGATAAAGGAATGTGTCGAGTATCTTGGGTCAGATTATGGGAGCTCGCACACGTTTCGTTTCTATCTTAGTTGTGTTTGGGAGACTTTAACGATATTTTGTTTGCTTCAAAAAAAAAGGGAGGTGCACCCCAACCGAAAACCTTGTGCAGGGGCTTTTCGAAAGCTCTTGATAATGTCGGGTTGTTCGATGTGGTTTATGAGGGAGCCGAATTCACGTGGAAAAGGGGTAGCGGAGATACCATCTGGGTGGAGCAACGGTTGGACAGGGTTGTCAGATCGGAGGGTTGGATTGAAAAGTTTTCGGAAATGGTATGCGCGGGTTCTCCCTTTCACAACTTTAGATCATACATCGATTATAGTGGCTCCTCGTCAACAAAGAGGTGTCATGGGGGAGTACAAGTTATGATTTGAAAACTTTTGGGTCAGTCAGGCAGAGATGAAGTGATAAATCGGCTTGAGGCGGTCCGACTTGCTGAACTATTCATGATCGAATTGGAACTTGTAGCGCAACACTCTCTGATTGGGACAGGAGGTATGTCCGACGGTTGCATATGGAAGTCCATCTTGCTAGGAACCGGTAGAAAGTACTGAATTGAAGGAATGGTGTCTCGGGGAGGGAGAATTTTGAAGCTCAGCATGATAGGTATCTTGAGCTGCTTAACCGAAAGAATGTGTACTAGAAACAAAGAGAAAAAAAGATGTGAATAGGAGTGGAGATTTAAACACACAAAATTTTCACAACGCGGCATCCGGGCATAAGCGCCCTAACGCGATTGAGAAGCTTAGGTCTGAATCAGGTAAGTGGTTGATAGGTGACATGGGGTTGGGTGCTTACCTTGCGGACCACTTTCACTCGGTTTTTTCGGCACCATCTATAATGGCGAACCTATCTTATGAAGGAATTTATCAGTTAGTGACTGACACACAAAATGAGCAACTTTTAGCTTTGTGGGAGAAGACGGAGGTTAAGGAAAGTCTTTTTAGCATGCATCCCAATAAGGCGCCCAATCTGAATGGCATAAACTCGATATTCTATCAGAAATATTGTCCTATCGTGGGAGCGAGTTGACGGAGGCTTGCTTAAACTTTGCTCAGGATGACATTTTCCCTATAGGTCTGAATGGCACCTCAATTGTTTTGATCCCAAAGAAGTAGTGTTCGGAGGTTATTAGGGACCTTTGCCCTATATTGCTATACAATGTGATTTATAAATTTGTCACTAAGATGATTACGAACATGTTTAAAAGGGTGTTCCCTTGGGTTATTTCTAAGAACTAGAGCACTTTTATTTCGGGCAGGTTGATTGTTGATAATAATTACATAGCTATTTCATTGGTTGAATCGAAAGTCTGATGGCTTGAAGGATTGGGCGGCCATCATATTGGATATGGCAAAAGCATATGATCGGGTTCGATGAAACTTTTTGAAAGTTATGCTGGATAAGTAGGGCTTCGCATCTCAATAGATTAAACTTCTTATAATATGTGTTACATCAGTCAAGTTTGGGATTTTACTAAACAATGAGCTGCTAAATGGATTTGTGTTAGGAATGGGTTTAAGGTAGGGGTGCCCGTTATCACCATACATGTTCTTGATTTGTGTCGAAGGTTTTTCAGCAATAATCTGGCGTAGGAAACAAGCAAGGTGGTTGCATGGTTGCCAGGTAGCGAGAGGTACTCCAGTGATATCCCATTTGTTTTTTTGCAGATGATTTATTTCTCTTCTGCAAGGTTGAGGTCCGTGAGCTTGCTCTTGTAAAGGAGCTATTATCAGAATATGAGGCATGCTCAGGGTATGCCGTAAAATTTGTAAATTTTGGGTCTGTTTTAGCCGAAACGTGGGATCGGCGGAGGCAGAAAGTATGGCGGGTTTGTTGGGTGTGGGGTGGATGAATCCATTCACAACTTATTTGGGTGCACCTATTGGTATTATGAGGAGGAAGATTGAATTGTTCCAACAAGTTTTAGATTGCATTCGTCGCATGATATCGAGCTTTGGGAATAAGTGGCTTTCGCGAGCCAGGAAGATGATTATGGTTAAGTCGGTTCTTTAGGCGATCCCAAATTTTGTTATGGGTTTATTTCTTTATCCTAAGAGTTGTGTGTGATGACATAGAATGCTTGGTGTATTGGTTTTGGTGGGGCTTAGGTCAAATACATTGGGCTCGTTTAAGCAAAAGGAAGACGCACAGGGGTTTGAGGTTTCATTATTCCCATAAGATGAACATTTCTCTGTTAGGTAAGAAAGTTTTACACTTAATTTCCATTGAGTCTTATCTGTTATGTAGAGTCCTTTAGGGTCGCTATTTTTCATCATGCTATATTTTGGATGCTCGATATGGGTTGAGTCCAAGTTACGTTAAGATAAGCATTATGGCAAGCCAAAGCTTATTAAAGGGAGGTCGTGTGAAGAGGGTTGGTAGTAGGGAGGATATTCAGGTTTATTGGGCCCCTTGGATCCCGAGTTTGAACGAATATCGTGCTCGGTAACAACTGAGCAAATGTGACAATTTTTTGCTTGTCTCACAACTTCGGGATGCTATCACGGGTTAATGGAATATGGAACTGCCATAATCGATGTTTGTTGATGAAGAACAAAGGGTAATCATAGCGATTCGGTTGGGTAGAGAGAATCAAGTGGACTCCTGGATGTGGCTCTATGAGAAAAAAATGAGCCTATAAGAGGGTATTTGTAGTAGCAAGGAGGCAATGTCGAGTCAGTTGGTCCGTGGTCTCGGTTGTAGAGGGCGAAAGTGCAGCCCAAGGTCCGTCATTTCAGTTGGAGCTTATTGTTGGGTTCACTCCCGGTGTTTGAGGTCCTTATGAGGGGACATGTGGATGTGAGTGTGTCATGTACTCGTTGTGGTGTTGATCCAGAATCTATCTATTGAGCATCTTCTTTGTCGGTGCATCTTTGCGAAAGCGGTGTACAGGATTTCAATAGTTGATTCATAGTTGCTCGTCGGCGGGTGGACGTGTTTGCAAGTATACAAAACGTGCCGAAGTAATAAACGGAACACAAATGTTCCGGGTTGTCAAACCACAAGGACTACAAATAAATGAGCCAAATAGGATTAATTATCTAGATTCTAATAACCAAACTAACAAATAAAGTAAAAGAAATCATAATTGAGATGAGTGAATTATCAACTAATTAAGAATGCAAAGTTAAATTGATTTAAAAGATAGACAAATACGAATTTCAAACATGGAAAGATGATAGTGGAAGCAAGGCTAATGACATAGTTATGAATATGGGATGAATAATCCAATGTTCACATGTTGCCTAGCTAACTTTACTCAACAATTGTACTAGAACCCCTTTTTCCAAAGGTGATTACTAGTTAAGCAAGTTTTTTTTTTGATAAGCAATGGCCTAAAGGTGTATATGTACAAGGAAACAATAGTGTTCAGGAAAAGACTATGTCTCATAACCCTAGCTTAGAGTTTTTGGCACCTTACCGCACCAAAGTGATCTCTTACACCACCACCACCAAGAATGTGTTGAGTGGGGATTGATCCTGAGACCTCTTCCCACTCATACAGCTGGATTAACCAACTGCGCCACCCTTAGTGGTTAGTTAAGCAAGTTAAAACCCAAATCCTTGTCACAATCAATTTGAAACTAACAAGCTTATCATTAAGTACAAGTAATGAGATCAAATAGGCTTCACAAACATCATACAATTCAAGTAATAGCTTAAGTTACTAGTGTTCCATCCATAACCAAAACTCTTATTCCTAAGATGCAATTGATAAAAAGAAATCATGTGGGTAAAATGATCAATTTCACACACAAGCATTAAAAATGAGCACTAATAAGCTAGCAACATGCAAACAAAGCATTTCCAATCCCAAATCCATGAGCCTTAGGTCACTAACATGCTTCCACCACTAAGAGTTTAGCTCATCTTCATATACTCGACAACAATAAACAAATCTATAAAACCTTCATTCATTGTCATCAATGTATCAAAAACAAGCTAATATTCATCAAATCTCTAAGGAAATGAAGAGAAAAGAAGAGTTACAAATGTAGAAAATGAAAATGGAATAGAGGAAATCTTCAAGTCTCCAAGCCTCCTTCAACCTTCCACTTTCTCTCTCTACTTTCTCCCTCTACCAAAACCTTAGAACTTACTCTCAAAACCCTAAAAAGTCTCTCCCCTTAAAAATGAACCAACTAAAGCTTATATAGTACAACTAAAAAAAGTAATAAAGCTGTCCAGTGACGTCACGACGTTGGGAATTTTGGCAACGTTGTGACATTGTGTCATGCTCCTCAAATATGCTGAATGTACATGGATGTCACGACGTTGGGAAATGCGGGCTTCTACAACGTCATGACATTGGATGTGTTGCTATACTTTGGACTTCTTTTTGGATGTTGCGACGTTGCGGAATGAAGCCTTCTACAACGTCATGACATTGGATGTGTTGATATGATTTGAGCTTCCTTTTGTCATTCTTTCACTCTCTAACTTATTCTTCGAGCACGGCTTCCTGAAATGCATTGACAAACATTCGTGTAATAAAACAAGCTCATATAATAGGCTCTTTGAGCAGTAAAACCAATAATGAAGAAGAGGTTTACACATAAAGATCTAAAGCTCAAATATGGTGCATAAATGATGAGATAGAACTAAAAATGATTAAGACTAAAGGAATTTGACGATGTTTGTAGATAATAAAGACTTCAATAGTTCGATATAAAATCAAACTATCAAAATGCCCCAAACTAAGATGGAGCACGTCCTCGTGTGACACAAAACCAACAACAAACTACGCTACACCAAAAATTTACCCGAACAAGAAAAATAAACAAAAATCTTTTTGGTTCTTACCATGTCATAGTTGTAACAATTACCACACCTAACCATCAAAGCTAGTCCGTTCATGCAATAAAATTCAAGCCAACAACCAAAAATGTACAATCAATTATGGTACTCAAATGACATAAGAGAATACATGAATGCGTTATAAACCTTTAAGCTCAAAAATGTTCCCAAATGCTTAGAATGATAATGCAATTGCGAATGAGGAACAATAGAGAAATATGAACATGGAAGGATAGATTTTCAAATGAATGCTATCAATGAACTCTCACTTCACTAGAATAATGATTCAATGCACATCAATGAAGCACAATGTTCATAAGTCAATCACAAACACGCTTATCCACTAATTATAAGAGAATAATGAACAAATGAGAATCAATAGATCTTTATCGGTTTGTATTACTTGGCTTGAGTTAAGGGTGTGGAAGAATTAGAAAACGAGGCTAAACTCGAGAGCTTAAAACTTCACTTTCGCTCCTCTCACCAACATTTATTTTTTTTACCAACATTTATTTATTTTTTTACTTCTCAAAACACCCACATATGATTTATTTCCCACTTTGATTCCAAATTGGCCTTTCTTGGTTCATTTTTCTTTTCTTTTTCATTTAGAGGAGGTTGATTCTTTTATTTTTCTTTTCATTTATTTTTCTTTTATTTTCTACTCAACCTCCTTTCTATCTTTCTTTTTTTAGGAACCGAGAGCCTTACACTTTTGTTTTCCCCATTACCCATTTTCTAGCTTTTCTCACTTTACCACTCTCACAAAAGTTTCATTCTAAGCTCACGAGTGCAATAAAGGATCAAAATATGCATTAGGCTTCAACGAAAGAACGGGTTAGGCTTGTAACATAGGGTCACAAAATGAAAGACTAAAGGGTCAAAATTTAGAACTAGGGGAATCATGCAAAGGGTGGACATTTATAGGCTTAAACGATTCAACAAGGCCTAAATCACATTCTCATTTGTCGCATTCTCTTGATTTCGCCTCAAAGCATGCATGCAATTGATTCTAAACTAAAAATAGACTCACGAATACAAATTCATGAGAATTCAAATCAAGCGTTCAAAATATTTTCATTTTTCCCAAAATTCACTCTCCAAACATGTTCACATTCTCTCATTATTCAAAAAACACAAGTGCATTTAATTTCGACCTTAAGGGAGCATGCATTTTCAATAAAACCAAATGCACACACACAACTCTCATGCATATTTCCCATAACTAAAAGCACATCAATGGTTGAGAGCCTCAACCAAATTAATTACAATCCGGGCTTCCAATTTCAACAATCAAGCAAGCAACCATTCCAACACGGCAAAGCAAGATTTTTTAAAGTTTTAAAATTTGGCCACTTCTAGGAAAAACTAACAATTAAAACTATAAAACAACTAACAATCAAATGTCCCCCAAACTAGAACTCAACATTGTCCACAATGTTTTATTCTAGCCTAAAAGACACAAAGAAACTATAAAAACTAAAAATGGCCACAGATTCCCAACTAAAGCTGTAAAATCTATCAGTTCTACAAAAAGAATAAAAATGCGAAAAAAAAGTGTTACTCAAGTGAGCGGACACGCTCACTAACCATCTCACTCCTCATCATCCTCATCATCAACGTTCTCTTTGTCTTCAACTTCTTCATCCCTATTTGAGCTCACATCATTGTTAAACTTCAAAATCAAGTTAGATGCAGAAGAGCTGTTGGCGATTGTAGAGTCAATGTGGGGTAGGTGGAGATCGGTCATGATTGGTAAGAAAAAGGCTTTCGGTGGGAGTTGAGTTGGTCGGCTGGTAGTCTCTGATGCAGTTGCCTGGGTTCGTCCGCCAACAGGGTTGGTTAAAATAAATTGTGAAGGGTGGTCAGACCTCTCGGATGCTAGAGTGATCGAGGCTATGAGGATTTAGGAAACTCTTTCTTGGGTCCGTGATCGAGGTTGGTTGTAACAATTGGTATAATCGGATCTGGTATCCGTAATTGAAGCAATACAGACTAGAGTGGAGGAACATAGTGCGTGTGGTATGATTATTAGTGACATCCTTGAGTTGTCAGATTATTTTTCTTATATTCAATTTTCGCATGTTAGAAGATCGACTAATAGTGTCGCAAGGTCGTCTTGGTCGGTTGAGTTGGACTGTTGGTCGGTCAATTTGGGCCAATTTTATTTATGATTTGGTGTATGTTGAACTACTCAATAGCACATTCTGCCGCCATGAATTCAGCCCACTCCCAAAATCGTACTTGCTTAGGAAAAACCTCAAAAAATCAAAATTTCTCCCCAAGTGTTGCAATTATCGAGCAACATAATCTCCAAACAAGTCCGCTGTAGATCTATGAAATTTCTACAAGGAATTGGGAGTGAAGGCTTGTAGACCAGTGAAAGAGCTAATAGTGTAATTTTGTTTACTCGATGTTGACCAACTCAAACCCTAGGTGCTCTTGATGACTGCAACCCAAGAGGAGTGTGACTCATCTCAAATATAATTGGGGGTGCTCATCTTACCATAGCTCGAAAGAAACTCATTTTCTAATACAGTCCCGAATTAGCTTTCGAGACCTTCTCAAAAATAAGATTTTTTGCTATTGCTCTCATATTAAGTTTCAAAGCCTCTCCATCTGGAATTACCTTTGAAGATTGGTGCACTAAACCATACACAACATTGTTGACTTCGGCCTAGCAGTTTTCTTTCTTGTTTTTGTTGTACATTTTCTCCCCTCGGAGTTTTAATGAAAAGTATCGCGTGTCTATAAAAAAACCTTAATTAATAAAGTTTCGTTTATCTAAAAAATTATACGAATTCTTATAGTTTGGGTTAAAGGCAAAAATGGTACCCAAACTTTGACTGAAAACTCAATTTAGTACCCAATTAATAATGGTACCAGATTTAATAGCCACACTTTAATTTTGAACCCAATTTAATACCTATCGTCACAATCTGTTAAGTAAGTTGTTAAGTTGTTGATGTGGACGTCTAGGGCCGACGTTGCCAATTTTGAGTTATGTTAAAATATGACGTGGCCTTTTTAAATAAAAGATTAATAACAATGGTGATGACTAGGCATGAAATCAATTTTTTTAATTTTAAAAAATAGACAATGAGATTTGGGATCTAGGGGAGGCGGTAGTGGTGGGCGGCGATTCAGACTGAGTTGAGGGAGTGGTTGGATGAGAAGATTGGGGATGTCATTAAGGTCACCTTCCACGATGAAGTCGGCGGCGCCGGTGACGAGGACGGACATGCCGCTGTTGCGGTGGATTTGGGCAGAGGTGCAGACCTGCTTCTCACCTAAGTTTGCCTAGTAAAAAAGGATTAGTTGCTAGAAAGACTCATATTCGAAAGGTAAAACTTGTATTCTAGTCTTCCAGTAAGCATAAGAAGTTTGCTTCTAGTCCTTATAAATCTACGGTGAAATATATATATTAAAGATAGATTCTTATATTAAAAATAATATTTTAAATAGTAAAAAAGACTTTATTTTGAGCTAGTAACATTTATGTTTGAAATATAATAAGCTTTAGGTTTGTACTACGCCCAAGGAGATGGAGAGGCAGAGGGTGCTGGAGTGGTAAAAGGCGGTGACAACTATGAGAATGAGGGCCCGAAGGAAGATGGTGTTGGTGGAAGC
>JAYMTA010001996.1:0-17928 GCA_036897625.1 Pelargonium cotyledonis | reverse complement strand
CGCCCCCCCACCCCCGCCTCCATCCCCCCTCTTGCCAGCCGGCCATGCTCACCCCCACCGACGACCGATCCTCCACCTAGCCGCCCCCTCCCCTTCAACTGACCGCCTATCCTTTTCCGATGTTAGCCCTCGTTTCCGTTTGTCCGCCACGACCCGCTGGTTCATCTCCTGCTTCTCAACTTGAGGCGCACTGGCTGGGGCGGGTTCCGCTGTCCCATCCATATAGAAACTTTTTGACCTGAAATGAAATAATTCATTTTAAGAAAAACAAAGATTACATAGTACATGTGAAAACCAACCTAATAAACAGCCATCCATATAGAAACTTAAAATCAGAGGATTTTTATTTTATTTTTATTTTTATTTTATAGTTAAATCACAGGATTAAATATTTAAATCTTGAAATAAAATGAAGGAAAAAGAAAATAAGAAAATCTGAATTAGATTAGATATTCTTTGATTTCCTGGTAAAGCGGGCAAGTATATAGGAACTTCAGTGAGAGCAAGTGTACTGTAAACAAACCCTGAGAAGAGAGTCCAAACCCAAAGTCTCTCCGACCGCACTGTCTTTCTCTCTGCTCAGTCGCCGATATATAAATAATTTTCCAGATCAAACAATCGCTGGAATTGGATCTAAAATCCCCTAAACCCTAGACCAAACGAGCACCAACAATGGCCGCAACCAAATCTCGTGAGCGCGAAATGCTGGAGTCCATCTACTCCGTCATCGCCCTCGTCTTCATTCTGGTGGCCTGTGTCGAGCTCTGCGACGCCGCCACCGTCGTTGACGTCTATCGCCTAATCCAGTATGACATATCTGGTGTTCCATTCGGATCTCGCCTTGCAACTCTTAATCACCACGCCGGCTCCTTGCATTTCTCTCCCGGCGCCGATCTCTCCCGCACTGTCGTCATGATCCCCGTTCGAGAAATGAACATGTCTTTTGTCAAAGGTACTGCTCACTTATTAGCTTTAGCTCTACTGTTACTGTACTAGCTATCTCTAAGTAGCGAATGATTTCGACAATTATGCTTACAGCTTACTTCACCTAAGTTTATCGATGTATAAATACAGTATAATTCCATTGCCGATATAAATAATTGAATCTCATGATGTGTAGAATCAATCACTTCTTTGTTGGTTTTTACTTAGCTATTAGTTAATCATGCTATACTAAGTTCAGTAATTAATTGTACTGAAATCGTTGTGAGGTTGGTTGAATACGAAGTATATAAGATTTGGAGGATAGACAGGAACATTGAATCATTGTTTTGATCCATAGTGCTACTGCTAATGAATAATTACAAGAGACACAATTAGCTGATTCATGATTTCATATGAATGGAAGAGATACTAAGTGCATAGATTTGTTATTAGTATGGTTTGGTAAGAAGCTGTACACTGAGTTTGTAATAAACTGCATGAGAAGCAAATTGATAATGAAACAGTGTCATAAAGCTTCGCTTGCATAGGTTTTATTTGTACACATCTTATTTCTACTTTGCATCCTGTTCACCTTTTCTCCTCTTTTAGTTAGACACCGAACAGCATCATTTTCTAAGTGCTACTATATTATCTCTCTCTATAATACCTGTATTAAATTGATGGAGTATTTTACCTTTTTTCTCTATATCCTAACTGAGATTATTATTTGTGTCAATCACTTGCAGAATATGTTTCTCAGAGACAACCACTGGGAGGCTTGTTGTTTTTTCTTCCTCAGATGTTTAGTTTAGAAAGCAAAGATGAAACTGGGAGCATGCATGAAAACGAGCTGATGAAGAACATCTTGGTGGAACTTGAAAAGTTACTAGTGCATGCTAAAATACCCGTGAGTGAAGTAGAGATAAAATCTCATCTTTCTTAATGTACAAGGTTACTGCTGCTTTGCTTATATGTACTTACTCTTAGCATTTACTGCAAAGAATATAAGCATTCATAGGAAATATAGAAATGTGGGGTGCATTATTTATTAATTGTGTTTAAGTTTCCATATTAATTTGATTCCAGATCACTCAAGTAGCTTTAGTTTGTGTACTGTGTATATATCAGGATGAAGCTTTTTCCTAAGATCTTTTAGTGAATACCACTTGGCTTGCTGGGTTCTTTGTTTATTTATGCTGCTTTGGTTGGCAAGTTAACCCAAGAGTCTTTGGTAGACTGGTATTGATGGCATGATGCTACTGGAAAGAGAGTAGATGGGCCGTTTCTGTAACTGCTGGTACTGAATTGATGTAGATGTGAATTTACACACACATATTGCAATTGCACTGAAGCTTAGTGATACCCCACTGAAAGTATGACTGGAAGGGTTGCAACTCTTAGTAAATAGAAAAGACACCTGGAACATACCCAGTATAAGGATGAAGGCCATTATTGTTATTTCTAATAACCTTGGTTATTAGAAACACACTCTAATTTTTTTTCTTTTTTTTTTTTTTTGCAATCCTTATTACTGATGTTAATAATGACTACATATTTACATATTTGTTCCTTTTCATAAGAAAATGATCCTGTTGTGCAGGCTTAGTCCTTTGACAAAACACTAATCTAGTTATTCCGTGAAGAAAAAATTATGTACCGTTTGCAGTATTTCTGTTTTCTTTTTATACAGCCTTATGATGTTTGGTGTACTTTAAATCCTTTTTCTTTTGACTCCTCGCCATTCCACATGTTTTCTCTATTATATTGTTTTAATTATAATCTTTTGGAATATTTTTGTTGCAGTATCCTGTGTATTTTGCATATGAGAATGATGATATTGAAGCTGTATTGGCTGATGTCAAGAAGAGTGATGCATCTGGTCAGCCTGCTACTGCCACTACTGGCGGGTTAGTAGCTCGATGATCTGTAATCTTTGTAGAATATTATATGCTCTAGCTGCCATCCCTTTAGCATGGTTATAATGACAGATACTTTCTAGGAACAGCATTTCATACTATACCACTCAACTATTGTCTTTCATCATCTGAATTCACATCTCTTAAATTGGTTATGTTGTTTATATTCATCGAGCTGTTTTATCTTTTTGAGTTTAAAATGTTGACATCAGTTATCTATTTCACACGGAGTCTTCCCTTGTTATCATATCATGAAATTAGTTAGAATATCAATGTTATTTTGAATCCATGAATTGATTACTTCCCGTAGAGGGATTAAACAACCTGCTTATTTTTTTTTTGTACTTTCCTTATCATGGTAGAATTGTTATTCTCTCAGTCTTGGAGATTGGAATTCCCTTTGGACAAACTGAATCTTTCTTTTCATGATTGAATGGAGATCTTGGAGATTAAGATTGACTGGTCCTTGTTGTAGCATGTAGCTCCTTCTCTTCTAGAGATTATTACATTTTCCGCTTATTGTAGTAGTTTACTTATTCCTTTTTGGAGTATTAAATAAGTACATTTGTTTCTGATTGATTTGACATCTTGTAAATAGATTTCTAATTGCAGTTGGCACCGATGTTCCAATTTTCATTTGTCATCTGATCCTCATATTCACTTCTTGCAGATACAAGCTAGTTGTCTCAGCACCAGAACCTAAGAAACTTGTGTCTCCTACCATCACAAATATTCAGGTCCTAACTCAACTAGCTTCTATCACTTTATTCCCATTCATATTGAAATGCAATTTGTTAGATAGAATTTTTATGATTAAAGGCATCTCATGGAGCATGACAAGATTTCCTATGCATGGTTGTGTGTCAAAAGTCATGTTTATATTAATGTTTCTTCGTACCTTTCATCTAGCATTAATTTTAGAGTCAACTGTTTGGATGGCAGGTTCAAGCTGATGTGCATTTCTTCTGAGCAATAATATCTAACAATCCTTAAAAGATGTTGTCTATTTATTTCTGCTTGTTGTGAACTCCTTAAGTTATCCACTAGTAGTTGGTTATGAAGTTTGGTTTTGGGGGACTTTAGGAAAGAGTTTCATATTTTCTCCCTATCAATCTCTGCTGCAACTCATGTACATGCCAATCAATTCATCCTCTCTTACTAATGGAACTTTTGGAATACTCATGGACATTGATGCAACCTTGAATTTTAAGAACTTAAAATTTGAGATAAACCAGAGGATAGATTTGTGGTGTAGCTCTTATTGTTATGCCTTGTTCAGTTGGACTAATAATTCATTTATTCTTTGTTGTAGTATGATATTGAATAATTAGCAGGGATTTATAGTTCCAGACCATACTAAGTGTTAAGCTCACTATAACTTGTGTGCAGGTTGACTTATTTTTTTGTGTGGCTACAGGGATGGTTATCAGGATTGAAAGCTGAAGGGGATGGGAATCAGTTACCAACCATTGCTATTGTAGCTTCTTATGACACATTTGGGGCAGCTCCTGTATGTGATGTTCTCATCATTCAATTTTAAAATCAACACTATGAAGTTACTAAACTCATGAATTTTTTTATATCTGCAGGCGCTGTCTGTGGGAAGTGACAGCAATGGAAGTGGTATTGCTGCCTTACTTGAAGTAGCTAGATTATTCTCTCTTCTTTATTCAAATCCCAAGACAAGAGGGAGATACAATTTACTTTTTGGTCTAACATCTGGTGGACCGTATAACTACAATGGAACTCACAAGGTGCTTTGATCTCTTTAGTTGATTGCATTTATTAATCCGTTTCTTTATATTCCTATTGTCTTCCTTTTCTTTTTCTTTTTCTTTGTTGGTTTACTTATTTTAGCATTCTGCTTTTTGCAGTGGCTCAGAACCTTTGATCACCGTTTGCGTGAGAGTATTGATTATGCTATTTGCCTAAATAGTATTGGATCATGGGACGACAAATTGTGGATTCATGTTTCTAAGCCTGCAGAAAATGCCTACATAAAGCAAATTTTTGAAGTAAGCTGATAATTTTTTTTTAAGAATATGATCAGGAGGTGTCATTAGATTACATCAAGTTGTGCTGGTGTGTTTCATGATCTGATCCGTGGAGTTTTCTTAGGGTTTGTCTACTGTAGCAGAGGAGTTGGGCTTTCAAGTTGGGCTGAAGCACAAGAAAATAAATATTTCAAATCCTCGAGTGAGTATACCTGAAAATTTGAACTGATATAGCAAAAACTATTTTGTGCTGATTAGATCTTCCATTGAATATCTATTTGAGAAAACACAAGGCTCTCAATTTGGAAATGAATGTGTCGAATATTGAGATAAATGCTCCTACTTTTCTCATTTTTCTGTGAAACTATGTTTCTCATGGTATGCTAAAAGTGCAGAACTGAATGAATGTAATTGAGTTTAGAAATTGCAGTGTTATTAAGTGAAAATAAGGTGGTGTGCTTAGATGTAATTCATTCTTGTTTTATTTTGGTTGTAGCAACTAACAAGGGTGCTTAATCTGTATTTTTTTATGTGTCATATCTATCATAGTTCTTATAAGCATGCCTTTTTTTTGTTTGTTACCATATGCTATTATTTAAACCATATGATTAAGCTGTGGAGTTGCTGTAGGTAGCTTGGGAGCACGAACAGTTTTCAAGGCTGAGAGTTACTGCAGCCACCCTTTCAGAACTCTCTGCCCCACCTGAATTGTTAGAGAGCACTGGGGGTTTGTTGGATAGCAGGTCAAGTTTTTGGACTTAAAAACCTTTTCACCTTGTTGCTACGCTTTCGTGTTTAGATGTCCATGTTTACTAAGAACTTTTTCTTTTTATTTTTTGCCCCTGCAGACATTTTGTGAATGAAACTGCAATCATCAAAAGTGTCAAGTTAGTTGCTGAGAGTCTTGCGGTAAGATTATACATACCAATATGAGTGAACTTTGATTCCAATGTTTCTGTTTGGTCACACAAATATATTCTGCTAGTTCCTCAGGCATTTAAGTTTTACTTTCATTTGATGTATTGAAAAAGTAGAGGTCTTATCATTTTATTCTCCAGTACATGGTTACAAGAACATCTTATTAGTTGCCTTGCCTACTAGGATCAGCAAACTCTGCTATGTTCAATGCATAAATTTGATGTATTTTATCATCTACAGAGACATATCTATGGCCAACAGGGAAAGAACATTAAAATCTTTGCTGATGACAGTAGTTTGGCTGTCAATCCATCTTATGTACGATTGTGGTTAGATCTTTTGTCACGAACACCTCGAGTGGCACCATTTTTCTCAAAGAATGACCCATTCGTCATGGCACTGAAAAAGGTCCTACTAACTTCCTTTTTTGCATATTTCATTTCTCTCCTATATTTATCCTGTTGATTTGGTTTTTATGCCTTCATACTTTCATAGTGATAGCATGGCATGATGATACTGTTGAAATTCTTGAACCAAAACGAAGCATGTGGAAGTGATTTTTTTGGGGGTTCATGTGTGAAATTAAAAATAAAATTTCCTTGGTAGCTACTACAAACTTGCTTTTGTATGTTTTGTTCATTATATGTTTCAAAGCATGAAATTGTCTCTCTTTTATGTGCTACATCATTAAATACTTTTTCTCGGGGGTGACACATGATTGGATTTTGTGGTTTTGAAATAATATTTAATGTCAATATTATTATTTCACCCTGGTCTTCTATACCTAGGCCTTGCCATCTTAGTTCTTGTTTATAATATATTGGTCCTCTTCTTTTATTTTTATTTGTTGGCAGGAATTAGCCGAGCATACAGATGAGGTGAACGTGCAGCATGAGATGCTTGATGGGATGTTTACTTTCTATGACTCAACTAAAGCTAGTCTTAACATATATCAGGTCTTAATATTAATATCTTCTATTAGTTTCTGTTTTACTTGTTTTTTCTGTTGTTGTAGTCAATATATCTTTCATTTTCCCTCTAATTTCTCCTCTTAACCATTCCCATACTGGCATGACGAGTTTCAATGTTTTACAGGTTGCTAGTGTAACATTTGACTTGCTTTTGCTTCTAGTCTTGGGATCGTATGTGATAGTGCTCTTCAGTTTTCTTGTCATTACAACTGGGGTAATTACTCTTGGGCTCTTTTTATAATGTATAATATTTTCATACACTGATCAGAATACAACATAATTCTCACCATTCCGAAATCCCGTTGATGCTGTACTACAGGGTCTTGATGATCTAATCAGTTTTTTCCGGCGCCCCCCCTCCCGTAAGGTGAAAACAGCTTGATAAATGAAGCAAAAAGATTATGCACCAAAGCTGTGAGAAGATTTTTTTTTCATGTAGCTTAGATTGGAATCACCATAAAAGTAGTTAAATGGTGGTTGGTTCCATTTGATGTTTAACGGATCACCCTAGTGTTCTTAGGGAGATGTTTGTAGTTTTATTTTTCCATCCAGAATGAGAGTATTGAAGTGCGCGGAATTTTTTGGTTAAAGATTCGAGCATATTCTTTCTCAAATACAGGTGGAAAAAAACTTCAATGTTAGAGATATATATTATGTCATGCGGTATTGTGGTGTACTTGTAGAAGAGTCATTTGGTTAGTAGTTGAATTTCCTATCAGTATCGCCCTTAGTCTAACCTAAAATTACTAAATATTCTCATACATGATATTTCCATATCGTATTGGCAAACATATCTTGATCATGTACAATAGTAATGAGAGCCATGATTCGTTTTTCTGTTTTGTTTTGTTTTGTTTTTTCTTTTTATAGCTAAGCCAAGCCAACGAAATCATAGTACCATATTTAATAAAGAGGCATTTTTTCTGTTTTTTTGTTGTTGTTTTATGCAAGAACATTGCTATGGTGTAGATTATCTGGCAAACTAGGTTCGGTAATACTAAGAAAATTACCATTAATTTTGGTTTTTTCTTTTTTTTTTTTCCATTTTGAGCTGGTTGCTCTGCCCGTGTTCACAGGCCTTGGGTCTTTTTGTAATTGTTCTTGTAATTCATTTTATTTGAATAAAAGTATTTACTGCTTATAAAAAAACAAAGACTGCAGGTTCTAGTATATTCTGAAACCATTGTAAGGACGGACATTACTGAATTTCATAATCATTCACACAAACTATCATTTGAAAGAGCCCTTTCACTTCCCACAAATGATTTCCTTAGCCACTTGAAAGACATGCAGCAGTCATATGTTTGGTTTCCAATGAGATCAAACTAGGATAAATGTACAAAAAATTCTACATGACCAAGGTTAGTTTGTATGTAATCGAGATTCCAATGAATACAAGCACTGCGAGGACTCAAATTGCAATGTTTGTTTATCTTTACAAATCAATAAAACACCAGAATGATTATATATAAGGCTATAACCATGGTGAAATACTATACAAATTGGAGCAGAAAGGGTAAAAGAAACTACACAAACAAGAACTTCACCATACTAGATAGGAATGCCTCTCAAATCGGGGTCAGGAATGGTGTGCATTCAACAGTGCCCGATAGACCATGTCAATAAATTGATTGTCCTGTACAAATTCAAAGCAGATCAGTTACATGATCATGAAATTCAAAGCAGATCAGTTACATGATCATGAACAAACATAATATCAGCTTTCTATTTTCCTACACAAGTATGGACCTCTATTTCCCACAACTGATAGTAACCATAACTTTGAAATCTTACCTGAACCAGCACAAGAAGAGCTTCTTTAACTTTGCCTCTGTTGATTACTGGAACATACACTGGAGTAGGAACAGGAGCAGGAGTGAGAGATGGTGGTGGAGTGGGTGGAGGAAAAGGTTGGAGCAAAGGAGCGCCATAAGGACGTTGTAGACCTACAGGAGGTTGAAGTGGAGGAGCACTAGGCATAGATGATGCAATTGGTGGTATCATCAATGCAGAAGAGGAAGGAGGACAAAAAAATGAAGAAGGTTTTACAAGATTAGCAGCATGGTAGATGTTCCTGTTGGATTCTGGGGTATCAAGTATAGGCATTAAAGGAGTAGATGCTGACAAAGGAGAAGATACTTTCAACGTTGGCCCAATGGGAGAGGCAACACTGGGTGGACAGGAAGGTGGAGGAACCGTTGCTGAAGACTGGTAAGGTTGTCCAGGAACTGCTGCATTTGAAATACTCCCAATAGTCATAGCTGCCTGCATTTGCAAAATCAGGTCTTAATTGTGTGTCATAGCAAATCTGATATTGCAGTCGAGCTTTATTAAGAAAAGTAATTTCACAACAGAAGAAGAAAAAGCTTAATCCTTTCCAGTGTTCATATATGTAGAACTAAATTTTACACACATACAACTTTTTCATAAACAAGCATGACAGTAATTTCAGATCTGGTGCTCAAACAATTTTAAGAACGAATTTCATAAGGGCTTTGAGCAACTTCTGTATTAAAGAAGAAACATGATTTCCAAATGATAAATGGCTGCAAAACTGCCCTTTTCAAGTGCAGGGTGCAGTTGACATTACATGACATAAATTAACAATCAAATTAGCAGTATGAAATCAATTACGTACACTAAAGAAGTTCACAAAGGATGGATCATCTGGAGCATCAGCAACGTTGGAGGCATTTGATGATGGTGGCACAAGTGGACCATCCATTACAGCCATAGTTGGGACTGCTTCAAGTTCCTCAAACTCACTGAAATGAATCGTGACTATAACACTTACGACCAATAGGTTTAAGAGGCAAAGGATGTCGTCCATCATCCATGGCTTATTAGTTATTTCATGGATGGTTAGATTAGAACATCAACAAGTTCTCACTTTCCAATAGATTTCCAAAAGCTACATCACTAGTTATCATACAAAAAAGATTTTGTTTATAATCCTATCCAATAACTGTTTTACAGAAATCATATAGATACAGGACAAACAAAAATGTTATCACTTTGCCACAGAGATCAATACATAAATCAGATACAGAACGGCAAAGACGAATACAAGTTAATTATAAGAATTTCAGCAATTTAATTTGAAAGAACAATATTTATTACCTCTTTGCTGAAGATACCTTTGATTTTTGAGGGACTTTGAAATATGCATTAAGTATCCTGAATGTACAAAGAATACATGGAATCAAGTAACTCGACTAGAACAATGAAAAACAATTATACCTCAACTGCAAAATCATAATGCAGCATAAGAAGTTACTTAATTCCATTTAATACACATTTCTCATTGACATTATGTAATGTGTGAACATAAACTGTGGGGGAGGGGGAACACCTGTTAAAGAGATTTGCAACCTCTTCACATTCACGCGCATTGTAAAACCATATACCATTCACTTCTTGAGCAGCATTTCGGTATAATAGATATGGAACCTGGACTTCATACTCAAAATCTCCTAAGAGATTTTCCACCAAATTATCTGTTTATACCACAAATTCAAGTCTCTCAATAGTTCTTAATAGCAGATCATCAAACTTCAGTTTAAGAAAAATACAAATTTAAAAAAGAAAGAAAGAAAAGGAAATGCTCTTCAGCTAACCAGTATTTCTCCTGTTCATCACAATGAACTGGAACCGAGGTTGGGAGCTCCTGAAAGCACAACAACCAAAATAGAGAACACAACTTCAGTCCAGCTGATCATAACTATAATTATTCCGGCAAAATTGAATTGAATTGAATTGAATACCTCAAAAAATGAATTTAAAAAGATTAAAAAAAAAAATGAAATAGGAAAAGCACCTCTTAACGACAAACAGAGATCCTTCGACGTCCTTGCGGCTCTGCAAATGAAAAATGATAGTGATGCACAAAGACAAAACGGAAACGGAAATGGAAATGAAATTGAGATGAGAAGGAGAGAGACCCATTGGGTGAGGTCGATATTGAAGTGGTAGAAGGTGACACGAGCGGCGGTGATGAGAATCTCCTCGACAAAAGGGTCGATTCGCTGGAGGACAGTGAGGTTGAGGAGCTTGGTGCTGTGATGGTCGAGATTGGGCATCAACTTGCCGGTCTCTGACATTATTGTCTTCCTCAATCACCTCTTCAAACAAATCCTAAATCAGAGTTTGCAGAAATCTGATGACTATCTCTGTGTGTGGGTTGTGACCAGACCAATATATTTTTGTTGTAAAAAACGTGTGTCTTGTGACTTTTCTTTCAAGCTATCAACTTGGCTTCCTTCGTGCCACCAACTGCTGCGCTTCCCACCATAAATATTACTCACTCTTATTTCTATTTTTACGCTATTATATTAATGTTATTTTCCTATTACATCTTTATCACTTATGTATATGGACAAATCTGCACATGACGTGTAGATCGAGAAAATAAAAGTTATATTAAAAACACACTAAATTATCTTATAATTCTTAATTTTCACAAAAAATAGAAACAAGACGCTCATTTTGAAACGGAGGAAGTAATATTTTTTTAACAAAAATAAAATACAAAATGTCAATCCTCCCCATAAGACAACACATTTACTTCAGTGTTGAAAGCCAATTTACACTCGCACAAGTCGAATTCAAATTTGTTAGTGCACAACGGCCTCCCGAATCCATTCTCTTTGTATCTTTGATGAGAGTGCCCGGATCTATTTACTTTATCAACTTGATTCGGGGTAAATATATTATATTTAAGAGATTATACATGATCAAAAGAGAAATAGTGGTACCACAAAGAACATAATTTTATTAATTTGTTTGAAATATAACAAAGTTTAAAACCAGGCTATGGTAGATATATAGGAATGGTTGCTTAAACCAAATGCAAATAGAAAGAGAATTTGGATCATCTACCATCCTTAATCATCATTCTGTTGCCTTGCCTTTGCGCCTATTGCTCGTTTCCAGAAGATAACAAACCATGGAATCAACGTCGTCCCCAAATATGCTATACGCCTCGATCACTTGCAGATAGCTAAATCCCATCGACAGCACCATCTGCATACTGCTGCTAAGAGCAGTATCTTGCACACTATCCGCCCTGCTACTGGTTTCGCTTCCTGATGGTCCTGCATTCATTCCATTTCAGATTACAAATGGACACCCAATACAGTGAAATAATTAAGATGAATGTATGTTTCCGTTTCAAAAACTCACTTGCCCCAGATGATGACGGTTCAGCCTTGGAACTACTAGATTCTCTACGGCCAAGTTGCTGCTTGAAATTGTCGTCTGCAAGGTACTCAGCCCGAGAAGCTTCCATCACCATCCGTTCTATTTCCTTCTCAGTCAGCTCGAGATCAGAGTACAATCGCCCCTCGGCAAGAAGTGCCTGGCAATAGGATATAAACCTAAGTAGATATATTTCTGCAAATACACACTTCATACTATCTGAGAAACTTACATTATCAATCTGTTGGTCTTGTTGAGCTTTAATGGCGGCTTTGATTTGATCCTTATCAACATTTGTCTGCAGAAAAGACTTCGTGGTCAGTTGCTAATTACAGAGGTAGTAAAACTCTAGATATCCTAGCAGCTAGAATCATAATAACCATCTGCAAAGTTATCATTCTCTTAACTTTCTATCCTTACATATATAGCAAGATGACACAATTGAAGACATTAATGAAATAAAGTTAGGCCAACAAAAGTACAATCATTTGGCACGTAGACGCACCCCCCTGAGACAGCTGAAGCCAAGTCCTGCACCAATTGTTGCCCGGCGTGGGTCAACAAGAGAATTGTAATGATTCCCGTGATGATAACTTAGTCGTATAGGCGGTGTATCAGTGTTATAGCTTCCATGAAAAATGTTGATAGGTTCTGCATTGATGATATTATCACAAGTCATTCAGCATAAAAAGGTAGAATATGCCATCAAAAGGCAAAGTTACATTACTGAAATGAAAGTGAATATCCAATGAAGTAGAACCTGTGCTGTAGGAATAAATGTGTATAGGGCGATTATACATTTCGGATAAAGCTTGGATCTCAACATTGTTTCCATAGACCTGCCACACAGGACAAATATGGATCAACATTTACATTAATGTTGGAAAATGAAATTGGATCCCATATACAATGCCAGATAACGGATGAACTATGTATATAACAACACATAATGGTAGAAATTTAACAAAGATACCACACGTTGAAAACTAGAGCTAACTAAAACAGAGATCATCATGCTTTTAGTTTATTGAGATGGGAGTCGAGAGAATATAACCAAAAATAGAATTCCCTTCTTGTGATAAAAAAGCAATGTTTTCAAAATATTCATCTTGTCAATGGGGTGTTACTGGCATACTCAGTCGTAAACAACTTCAGATGTGCATCTGTCTAACTATAGTATTAAAAGTTCTTGTTCAAGCATACAACCTGAATACCATTTACTTATTAGCACACATTCTGAATAGGCTTATTTGTATCTCAAAAACACCTTCCAGGATAAAACTTTTATTCATTGATATTCATATTACCCCTTCAACACCATTATTAACCACTTTAGTTCTCTATCTACATTTACTCACGTTAAACATAAAAATAATCACCTATAATCGTTCAACTCTTCTTTCCAAATGGTGAACTTATTAGTCATCCAAGGATATGAAGCAGCATATAAATTGAAAGTAATATGTTTGGTTGCATTCCACTTGCAAATAACAATAACAATATTTTGCTTGTCAAATTTTCATGTAATTATCCATTCAAACGTATCTAGGAAAATGTGAAAAAGTGAAAATAAACTTAAATCTGCCACACAGAATAGTTTCTAGGTGTTGTATATAAGTAATTGAAACTGACAAATGAAGAAAAAGGTGCTTAGATAAATTCCAAAA
This sequence comes from Pelargonium cotyledonis, assembly GCA_036897625.1. Classification (NCBI taxonomy): domain Eukaryota; kingdom Viridiplantae; phylum Streptophyta; class Magnoliopsida; order Geraniales; family Geraniaceae; genus Pelargonium; species Pelargonium cotyledonis. The sequence continues at coordinate 4,342 of JAYMTA010001996.1, read as the reverse complement.
TAGCATACCTTGTCTCTTCTCTTCCTCTTACAATAAGAAATGAAACCTTCGGTTATAAACTGAGAAAAGTGATCTCTTTCTCGCATCTGAAGAGTTAAAGATACACAATTAAATGTCCAGTAAGAAATGATTGTGAAATTTTAGGAGATGCTTTAACGTGTGTATATGTTAGAGAAAGAGAGAGACTTTAGTATGTACAAAAGTTTTTGTAGATGAAACTTACATGTATATTTGTTACAGAGAAACATTTTAAAGTAGATACCATAACAAAATGCTAGACAAAATACAAATGCTGAAAGATGTGACAAAACCTAAATGTATTTCATACTCCTTTTAGTGAGTTTTGTAAACTTCAACACCCGAAACTGACCATTCTATACATTAGCCCAAAATAAACTCAGCCAAAAAATTCATCTAAAAAAACGAGTGCCTATAGAGATTCTCTACAGTGCATATAGATAAGCAGAATCAATGCACTTAAGATGAAGAACATTCATAAAATAAACTTACCATATAATCTATGCACATTTGTCGGATCAAATCATAAGCATCAGAGTCCCCATAAACTTGATCCCCAACAGCACGAAAGAGACAGTTCCCATCCTCCAACATTCGTTTGACTTCTAAACTTTTTGCTCTTCTGATATCAATCTCAAACTGACGTTCTTTTTCCTGATATGCATACACCATGCCAATTAAAACATACTGCATCTATAGTCAGCAAAGAAGCTGCTAATCGCAAAATGAGCTAAGATAGTAACTTCTAAACAGATATTCTATCCACTGCATTTCACTTTTAGCAAATACAAAGGAGAAAGTAATAAGAGAAGCAGCTATTTTTTTATTGAGAAAACAGTTGAGTCACAAGGGCAACATACTTGGAGAAAACTGAATAAAGGAATAGCTCGAACCTCAGGACATAGAAGAAATAAGATACTACTGTCAACACTATGCTACAAAAAGAATCATGCTTACATGTATGTATTAAAAGGCGCCAAATACTTACTATATCATCATAAGAAGACACCAAGTGAGGGTTCTGCTCATCAGCACTATTATACCCCTCACTGTCACCGTGAGTTCTGGGAGAAGAAGGCCGTGATTCAGTGGATGAAGTCCTGGTCAAAACAACAGGCCAGGCAACTGCTCGTCTGGTTGATCCAATTCGCACAGCATTTGAAGTGCCTGTGGAGAATTTCCTCAAACTTGAATTCGATCCTGCTGGTATAGGAGGTGGGATAGGAGGAGGAGGTGGGTGTGAATGTGAACTCCCACTAATCATCAATGAACAGTCATCACTAGAGCCTTCATTTTCACATGTGACTCTGTCTATCTCTGACATCCTCAAACCATCCAACCCTTTTAGCAATTCCTCTGAGCCCAAACTATCATCACAGCATACCTTCATACTACTAACATTTTCATTACTTGAACCCTCATTCCTATCACCATGAAAGCTCATTAAAGAAACCTCGTCATTTTTCACTGCCTTGTTATCACTACTCCCAAAATTCTCCAAAAGCTCATCAACAGCAACATGATCTGGCCCCTCATCCACAATTTCCTCATCCTTCAATGTGGGAAGAACTTGAGGAGCAGTAACCTGTGGTTCAGCTCGAGCAGAAGAAGACCCAGGCAAGGATGAAGAGGAAGGCCAGCTCTGGTTCGAAGAAGAACCACCAGCAGAACCACGCTGAACTAAAACCCGAGTCATTGGCTTAAATGTCTATTTCTTCCTCAAGAAAGGCACTATGTCCAATATCCTTTTCAAAATCCAAAACTTAGAGACCGAAAACCCTAATCATAGGTTTATCACGCGTCCTAGCCTTGGGCACAGTCACACCAATCCCTTGGCTGAATGATTTGTTCCAGCCCAGCACTTTCTGCTCCTCAGATATCAATCTCTGCATTCCCCTAACAATTCTCATGAGACCCAGAGCTTGTACTTTTAACAACAAAAACCCTCTTAAGGTGTCGAATTTACCCAAAATTTACCAATATTTTCACCTTCACAAAGCTCAAGCTGCAGCAAATAGATTTTATTTCCATAAAATTGAACAAAGAAAAAAGAAAGACTTTCTTCCTCAACATCCTAATGTCATGTTCTTCACAATCCAGGTAGCAAGATTTTTTTTTTTTTTGAAAATCTCTACTGAAAAACGCGCACTTTTTGACACAATACGTCTACTTCTAGTTAGATTTCAATTTTCGCGAGGAATCATTAAAATAAAATAGAATAAACACAATCTTTTCCCACCCTTTTCTCGGCAACCAAACAATAACAGGAAGAATCCAAAATTAAGTGAACCACAGAATTATCAAATCAAGAAATGGATCAGGAACTATCAGAACCCAGATAACAAATACAGAAAAAATATACATTTCAAGAAGAATCAAATATAAAAACAAGAATGCAAGAAATCGAGTGGGAACGAGTCACGAGGCTCACCTGGGGCAGCGCGATTGGTCGTGAACCACGAAAAAGGCAGGCTGAGATCTGCAAAAGCTGACAGAGAAAAAATGTACGGTATCACTTTAGGGTTTTTGCGAAGAAGAAGAGAAGCATGAAACGAAAAAGAAAGGAATTAATAATAAAGAAAGTGGTAGGTAACATTAAGAAGAAAGTAATAAATAGAGGGCAAAGATGGGAACTACACAGAGAAGAATTGTGAAAGAAATGGGAGGCTTGCTTTTCAATGGTGAAGGAGAAGCAGGAACAGGAGGAAGAAGAAGAAGGAGGAGGTGAGAGAGAAAGGTCACGTGACGTGGATTTTTTAGCACTGAGAGAGAGATGTGACGGCTCGCCCCAGGAGGCGATTACACGTGGCGAGTTACTGACGGTTGCTGGCACGTGTGTGTTTGGAAACAGCTGATGATGGAAGGACTTCGTCGCGCGTGTGAAATGTTCTGTTCGGCTACTCAGAACCGATTCCTTACTTCTGGTTCTCTGGGTATTCTGCGACTTCTCTAAAATGACACTTTTGCCCTTGCGTGTTTCTTTTATTTTGCAAAATCACCCCGCCAAGATTTTTCTTTTTCTCATTATTAGTTTTACACGTATTCAATTTTTTTTTCAAGGAGTAATATGAAATTTTACAATTTTATTTTATTTTATTCAATTATGATGTCATAATATACATGGTGACATCACGATCGACCCTTTGGTTAGATCGATTTCACCTCTGTTTCAACTTTTAGACAATTATTTAAAACTTATCAATTACAATTATTTGTAAACCATTATCAATTGTTTATAAATTACTTTACATGTGTATTATGAAGACTAAATATTCAAAGATCAATATTGATTTTATAACTAGTAAGAAAAGATGAATGATGAATTGTTTGATCATCACTTTCAACAAATTGGATTTTGCATTAAATATTTTGTAACATTCACATTCCAAAAGAAAAAAAAATTACACAATTAAATTGACTTCGCAATTGATACCTAGCTATAAAGTCAATTCACATTTACAATCATCAATCCCCTCCACACACACAAAAAAAAAAAGAAAAAAAAGAAAGCAAGGCTCTGGACTCAACTTATAGAGAAACCAGCAGCCTCAAACTCAATCTGAACTTTCCTATCAGATAAAATAAAAACTAACAACACAAGACCATTGTGCATGATTTAACGACAGAGGAACAGAGACATGAAGACCAATCCAACAAATCCATGATTGAATATCAATGTTTCCGAAGAACCATAGCAGACAACACAACCAGAAACACGAAAATGAGAGCACATATGAAGGAAGCCACCACAGCCTCACTGGTGCTCTGGCAAAAGTCACCAAACTGTTGACAAATGGCTAGCCAATTGGCACCTTGATTCCCATTATGAGCCAAGTACACAATCGCAGCTGCTGATGCTGCACCTGCTGTTGTGAGAAACAGCATCACCTGCAGGTACACACAATTACAAACAACTTGATCATTATCAAAATCAAGAACTAGATTCATCAGAAAACAAGAAACACATTCTGAAGATGATCAATATAAATATAATTACCGTGTCGAGGATGATGAGAAGAAACCTCGCTGATGCAGCGAGCGGTCGAACAATGCAGACCACAGAAAAGGGCAAGGACAGGACAAGGTAGCCACTAACTATTGCATTTGCAATTACAAAAAACCTGCAAATATATACAAATGTATAACGATTTTGTCTTGTCGATCAATCAAGAATTTGATCAAATGTATGTGTTTTAGCTTACGAGAAAGCTGGAAGATCATCGTAGCTCGCTTCGAACTGAAAGAACTGAGTAAAAAACGGAAGGGTCTCGTCGGCTGGTCCCATAATGGGGGGGGCACGTCCAGGCGCCCCCACTAGGGAAAA
>JAYMTA010001995.1:0-17929 GCA_036897625.1 Pelargonium cotyledonis | reverse complement strand
CATTTAATTTAATATTAATTTCATATGTGTCACTGACGTGGCATTTATAATTAATTTTAAATAGTAAATGACACATGTCGCATGCTTATTGATCTAAAATCAAGTAAATGAGACAAAATTAAAAATTAGACCAATAAGAATGTGACATGTGTCATTCACAATTTAAAAATTAATTTAAAATTAATTCTAAATGTCACATCAGCGACACATATGAAATTAATTTAGAATTAATTTTCAATAGTAAATGACACGTGTCGCATTCTTATTGGTTCATTTTTGTTTTGCCTCATGTAATTAATTTTGGACCAATAAGCACATGATACGTGTCATTGACTATTTAAAATTAATTATAAATGTCACGTCAGCAACACATATGAAATTAATAATTAATTAATATTAAATTAAATGTCACGTCATCGATGTTAACGGTTCCGTTAACAAAACTTAACGATAGACCCACGTGACCAAATAGTATGGAGTTTGAGTACTATTGGAGCCTATATATTTGTCTATAGACTTGGGGAGTGAGTTTCTCATAAATTGGGAGTCTTTGTAGCATTTATACCTATATAAAAATGTGAACATTTTTGACGGAATACAAATGATTGTTTTTTTACGGAAATGCCGTCAAAGATTGTTGACGGAATTATTGACGAAAATTTTCTTCACAAAATTTCGTCTAAAATTCTTAACATTTATGATGCTATAAACTCTGATGTTATAAACTATAAATTCGCTCCCTCATGGACCTCGATTTCGACCTCGACTCCTCCTGGCCTTTGGATCAGATCTCCCTCCTTTCACTCCCATGTCGCCATATTTCTCATCTCATCCTCCGAACAACCCTGCTCCATGCTCCGAGCCTTCTCCAACGCCGACGACGACAGGCTCATCGGAAACAGCACTCTCTTCTGCCCACCAGCTCTCGGATTTATCTAGATTTAGTGGCCAACGCCCATTGGCAAAGCTGGGCATAGAGTAAGATTTAAAAATTAGCATTAATCAAAGAGTAAGATTTGGTCCAGCGGTTATATCTTGTCTGTAGTTGTAGTTGGTCTACGCCGAGGAATCCCGCATCTGTTTTTTTCCCGAACTTTAGTTTCGGCCAAATTCTATTTTCAGTTTGGGACTTTAGTTTTGGCCCAATCCACAAGTTTTGTTTGGGCCAAAATCTTCTTAAGAAGTTTAGACCAATAACATCACTAGAAAACCATGATTTAAATTTAATTTATTAAAAAACCACCATTTTCTACTTCCAAATTCTGAATTCAATTCCTTTCAAAAAAAAAAAAAATCTGAATTCAATTTATTTTGGAATAAAAATACCTCTAAAGTCCATGCACATATAAGAGAATTCATTATATCTATTACTCCATCCGTCTCAAAATGAGTGTCCTGTTTGTCTAAATTTTTTGTTTCAAAATGAGTGTCATGTTTCTATTTTTAGGTTATTATATTATTGTTTTTCTCATACTACTCTTATCGCTTATGCACATAGGCAAATTTGCACATGTGTTGTAGGTGGGAAAGTGAGGGAGGCAGATTTGCACATGTGTTGTAGGTGGGAAAGTGAGGGTAATATTGCAAACATATTAAATTATCTAGTAATTCTTAATTTTTGCAAAAAATAAAAACAAAACACTCATTTTGGAATGGAGAGAATATTTACTCTTAAAATTAAACATTCATTAGCATATTTTAGGGTTATTCTCATAAATAAATGTTATTGTAAAATGTTACGGTCTATCCAAAATAATTTTGTTTCTAAATTTATAAAATATATCTTATTAAAAAAATATTAAAGACATTGCATTTGCATTCTCCTATAATGAAATTCGGGGATCAAGTTAATTGATTTGGGCATTTGGTGGTAATTATTATTTTTTCACTTGAGTGTCTACGCCCACTTTTAACTGACAGAGCAACAATATGTTTGACATTAATATAAACTATGATCAAATTTTTAATAGTAAAATTTAAGATATGAATAATTACAATTTAGTGAAATAATATTATTTTAATTTCATAAAAAAATCAGTCTAACCCCCAAAAGTTTGCTTGTATTAAAAAAAAAATTGAATGAACCTGAGCAACTTAAGTTATGTTTTTAAGATTGTTTGAAGATAAATAGTCTAAAAAAACTAGCTCAAAGACATTATCATGTATAACAAATTAAAAATAAATAAACGTTACACAATATATGAAAATAAAAAATAAAAAATTAATAAAAAAATAGGGTCGATGAATCGAAATTTTTGGTCCACCCTTCGACCATGGGCTGGCTCCGCCACTGGTGGCAGCTGTGAGTTTCTTCATCTGGGTCATTGTTATTATCGATTGCTTGGACTGGATTTGGGGTCAATGAGAAAGGGGTGGGTCGTTTTCATTAATTCTTGGATTGCTTTGTTCCAATGAGAAATTTGAAAAAAAGCGAAACTGTTTTTGTTGGGTCTGAATATTTGTGTGAAGACGTTTGCTAGATTTTTTTTCTTTCTCATAATGGCTTTTACATTTATTTTTACAAGCAACGGCCTAAATGAGTATATATACAAGAAAATAATAATGTTCAGAAAAGAGACTATGTCTCTTAATCCTAGCCTAGAGCTTTGGGCACCTTACCGCACCAAAGTGGTCTCTTACACCACCACCACCACCAAGAATGTGTTTAGTGGGGATTGATTCTGAGACATCCTCCCACTCACACAGCTTGAATAACCAACTGCACCACCCTTAATGGTTTTTATGAAATTAAAATAATTGGGCCGAGAGGACTAGGGATCTAGCGACAGTGACGGGGAAGGAAGAAAGCGAGTAGTGGAGCGGTGACGGTGACGGACGAAGGCGAGAAGAGGAGCAACACGCGCGTGACAGTACAACGGCGACGACGTCAATGAAGCGGCGAGAGGGCGGCGACGTTGAGCCTTGTTTTTGGAGAGACGAAGTGCGTCCATGGCGTCGGATGTGCATATCCACTGGCAGTTTATGGGCTACGGGGTTATCATCAATTAGGTTATGTTATGTTAGTTTGGATTTGTTCGACTTATGCTTTATTAGTTCGATTTGGCATAGTTATTGCTTTATTAGTTTGGTTTGGTTTGGTTTAGTTGTTGCTTTACTAGTTGGGTTTGCCATAAGGGTGAGGAGATCCAAAGCTCCGTATAAGGAGTTGTGTTTTGCTGTTGAATTAGCCATGTTGGATCTCGTGTTAGAATCCAGGGTGTTAGGTATTTGTTTTCTAGTTCAGAATGAGTTTTTTCTAGTTGGTTTTGTTTTATTGAGACAGTTGACGTCTCTAGGGGTTTCGAGATCAGCAATTTAGGGCTCGAGGCTTGTTTGGGTTGCTATTTCTATGCTTGATCTGGTTTGGGTGTGTCAGTGTTTCTGGTTATATCTAAACTTTTGAGTATTGATTAATGAAATCTGTTTATTTAGATAAAAAAAAAAAAGAAAAAAAAGCAACAACGACAAAGGCCTTATCTCTAGAAACCTTAGTCGTCTTCTCTAGTTCTTTGTCAACAATTTTTCTTTGAACTACCGCCGGTCTTTTTTTATTGGCATGGTTCAACCTTCTCTTATTAATAAACTCATATCCTTTTGGATTTCTTGTCATGAAGGCAAGTTTGGATTTTTCAGTTGTTTTGTGTGGTGGTTGTCTCTGATTGGAAAATGGAGGTGATTGTTAACGTCACAGTGGAGTTCTAGTCGGAGGAGTGACTCAATTGATTCAGATTGAAGGGGAGGCTTTCGGTGCCAGTGCCAGTGCCTTTGGTTTGACTTTCAGAGACATTCGACTCATTTCGGGTAGTTTTCTTGGTTTTTTTTTTTTTTGTTAGTGAGTCTGCGATTTTGTGACTTAAGCGCTTGCTCAGTTTGCGATTACTATGTCAGGCTCTGATAGTTGGATTACCCTTCAGGTTCTTTTAGTGATTGTAACTCTATTGGAGAATGATTTGACGCAATAAAATTATTTTTTTTAGCTAAGAAAAATTATAACATCCTAGGGCATAATTATCGGATGATAATTTTATATTTCACAAAAAAATAAATGGAGAGATCAATTTGCAACAAAATAGTATTCTAAGAGATTAAATTGGAACGAAAACATGTGGGAGTGGTTAAACGCTTTGAATTCCCTTTGCAATCTCGGGTTTGAGCCTCATTGTCAACGGTATGGATGAGATTTTGAGTTGTATGGGGAGAGTTGTCCATGTTGTGTAGTTCAACTTTTAAAAATAAAGGAAAGACCATTTAAAACAAAATAGATATTAAAGAGACCATTTAATATTACCAAGTTTTCCTGTTGGTCTTTGCCATGCCAAGAAAGTCCATATCATGTTGAATACATGATTATTTCAACAACTTTCATAAAATTAGGAAATACAAGAATTATTGGTAGCTCATCTTCAATCAAAAGGTGACTCCTGTTTCCTAAAAAAGAAAGCACCAGAAGGTCCACCATTGGGAAGCAGGGCTAACCTCACAGGAGTCTCAGCACCTTCTTCTACAGTTAAGGTGCCCATATTATAGCTCATATCAGTCTTGACATAGCCAGGACACACAGTTTATGCACATTAATGGGTATTTCTTGGCCAAAATCCTTGTGTATGCATTCATGGCTGCCTTGGAGACTATATAGGCTGATATATTAGCAGGCCACCCTGCTGTTTGTACCAAACACTCTTTGAAATCTTCTAGATGTTTAGCTAATACCTCATCCACTCTCTCTTCACTAAGCATTTCAACATCACCCAAAACTTGTCTAGCCCATTCATTTTTTACATTCTGAAACAACAAAGCAAGAATATCAGCATGTACCAACTATATTAACATCTGCCAAACAAAACTGATAGAGATGAGATTGAGTTGATTTACTTTTGTATGATCTTAAGATTATCTATTACATGCAGAAAGAAACTTGACTGGCATGGCATGATTAATGAAATTAACTCTGTTCTTTCCATCTTTTTTGTTGTGTTAATCTGTAAGTAATCAACTCAACTAAACGCTTAAGCTAGTAATTGAAGGCTCAATATTAGTTTTACAAGCTCGGAACTTTTATCACCAATGCTCTCATGAAACCATGTAAAGAGCAAACTCAACTAAAAGCTTAAGTTTATAGTTGAAGGACAAATATTAGTTTTACACTCTAACGCATAACCAAAACTGTATCTAGATTTGTGAATTTTCCATTACTGTTCTACATAGAATCATTATTCAAGAAGATACTATTGCAACTCACTTGTAAATTAAACTAAATCAACAAGTAAAGAAAATGATAATACTGTTTCATACCTGCAACTTCCCCATGAAGGAAGAAACATTAACGGTACGTGGCGCATCAGATAACTGGAGAAGTGGAATAAAAGCTTCAATCATTCTTTTAGCACCGTAATAGTTTGTTTCTATGCGTTCTTGTGCTAACTCATATGTTTCAGTGAGTATTTCACTCCAATTGGTTTCTGCTAACTCCTGCATCAACCAAAAAGAAAGTTGATCTACTTGCTACAGATAGCTAATATCTACAAGAACAAGTGATTATGTCCTTAATCAACGCGTTCTCGGAGACGAACATGTAGTAACCTTGCTTCTGATAGTGCTTGATGGTAACATATATAATGGCTAAGTAGTGTAGCACAAATAAACATGATTAAAAAAAATCTTTTCAAACACATGATCATCATCATCATTACCATCATATAGTTCAATTTGATTCACCTGACCGTGAGTTAAAGCTCTTAAAGCATTCGAGTCTGCTATGGCGCTACTAATCCCTCCATTATTCACCTGCACAGTGAGTTTGTAACACTAATCACATAACTGATGTGTTTTATTAATTTTACATTCACTTTGAATAAAACAATCTGAAGAGTGTAGAGTAATTTGAGAGAAAATGAAAGATTTAAAATAATAACTATAACAATATACCAATATATCAAGCTTCCCAAACTGGGTTTTGATGAAATCAGCAAGAGAAGCAACACTTTCAGGATTGACCACGTCAAGTTGGTGAAAAAGAAGATGATTATCAGAAAGACCAGACTCTTTCTTGAGCTTCTCCACAGCTTCAAGACCCTTCTTCTCATCTCTGGCTGTTAACACCACCACAATTCCACCATTACAAGCCAACTGCCTACATATTTCAAGCCCAATTCCCTTGTTGGCGCCAGTAACTATTGCATACCTAAACATTTGTTATATCCAAATAATTTATGATGGATAGAAATGAAGACAGAATGATGAAGATGAAAGAAAGTGTAGGTGTAGAAGTAGAGTACCTCTTTGTTGGTTGTGCCATTGATGATTGATGAGAGCTTGGTTTGCAATAGAATTGAACTATTGTTGTTATTTAGGTGTATATCATATTTTTGTTGGCTAACACTTCCAGTCCACAATAAAAATTAGAAGAAAATAAAAAGAGGGAAAGTTATGAAAAAAGATGGGGACACTTGTGTTTTTGTATGGACGGACAGCAGACAGTGAGAATTAAGTGGGAAGTAACCTAAGATATATACCATGCTTGATTGGTGGTGTTGCTGTCAGTAAAGATGGGGACACTTGTGTTTATGGTCTTTCTGTTATGGTTCATCTGGAAAAGCAGATACACAACTATTTTCCCACAATCTTTACCATGCACATACATCTATCACTATTGGCCTATCCCAAGCAGCATTCCTCAACTGGATGGCCTCCAATAATTCCTTACTAGTTGGAGTGCAACTAAATCATAACCAAGCTGTTTATGATCAACACTGCAATGTTGGATCTGGTGTCATAAATAGTGGAATGTGATGGCAATTGTCTAAGGATCAAATAATTTTAGCTCGCTGTACTTTTGCTTCGGCACACACTTCATCATTAGAAGCACAAATTCTTGCACTACGATCTGCACTTCTATTTTGTATGCACCATCATATTGCTTCGCCTGTATTTCTAACAGATAGTGTCAACCTTTTCAGATGGATTAAGGATGGGGAAGAATCAGATAGTAGCTGTAGTTATGTTGTTAGTGATGTGAAGTTTTTGTTAGAGCACTTTTTTGGGGAGGCGGCTTTGCGCCTAGTTAGAAGAAATCAGGTTGTAAATGCGGATAAACTTGCAATTTTTGGTAGGGCAGGTGTTTTTAAACTATGGACCAGCCCTGTATTATGTAATGTGTTATATGTTTAATGAAACCTTGCTTTATTAAAAAAAAAAAAAACCAGTTATATGCCATGTCAAGCACATACATATGATGTTCAATACATGATTATTTGAAGTGATACTTCCACAAAAGAAAAGAAATGAATTATTGGTGGCTCATCTTAATCAAAAGGTGACTCTTCTTTCCTATCAAAGAAAACACCAGAAGGTCCTCTATTGGGAAGCAGAGCTAACCTCACAGGACTTTCAGCACCTTCTTCTGCACTTGAAAAGCCCATATTATAGTTCATATCAGTCTTGACATAGCCAGGACACACACAGTTTATGCATATTGATGGGTGTTTCTTGGCTACAATCCTTGTGTATGCATTCAAGGCTGCCTTGGAGAATATATAGGCTGACATATTAGCAGGCCACTCTGTTTGTTGTATCAAACCCTCTTTGAAATCTTCTAGATATTTCGCTAACACCTCGTTCACTCTCTCTTCGCTAAGCCTTTCGACGTCACTCAACACTTCTTTAGCCCATTCTGCTTTTACATACCGAAACAACAAAACAAGCATGTACCGGACTTTATTAGCATCTGCTAAACAATATTGATCAAGAGCTCGGGATGATTTACTTTTGTATGATCTTAGATCATCCATTGTATGCAGAAAGTACCTGTAACTTCCCCATGGTAGATGAAACATTAACAATTCGCGGCACATCGATCAGATAATTGGAGGAGTGGAATAAAAGCTTCAACCATTCTTTTAGCACCATAGTAGTTTGTTTCTATGCATTCTTTTGCTGACTCATATGTTTCACTGTGTATTTCACTCCAATTAGTTTCTGTATATCTCTGCATGCAGCAACAGAAATGAAAGTTAATAACAAGTATTGTGACAAGTGGTTTAAGGCGCTTGGCTCGAGGTCTCAGTTTGAACCTCCCATCAGATAGTTGATATCGCCGATAAAAATAATCTAGCTAGCACACATAAACTAGATAGTACAACCACTAACTTGGCAAAAATCTTTTGTTTTGTATATAATTTGCAAGCACAGTTTTGGTTTTCTTCCTCTGAAACACATGATCATCATATATTTCAATTTGAATTACCTGACCGAGAGTTAAAGCTCTTACAGCGTTGGAGTCGGCTATGGTTTCACCAATAGCTGCATTATTCACCACAATAAGTTTTAACACTAATCTCATAACAATCAGAAGAATATACAAGTAATTTGAGAGAAAATGAAGCATAATATACCAATATATCAAGCTTCCCAAACTGGGTGTTGATGAAATCAGCAAGAGAAGCAACACTTTCAGGATTGACCACATTAAGTTGGTGAAAAAGAAGATGATTATCAGAAAGACCAGACTCTTTCTTGAGCTTCTCCACAGCTTCTAGATCCTTCTTCTCATCTCTGGCTGTTAACACCACCACAATCCCATTATTACAGGCCAATTGCCTACATATTTCCAGCCCAATTCCCTTGTTGGCACCAGTAACTATTGCATACCTAAACATTTGTTGTGCCATTGATGATTGATGAGAACTTGGACTGTGCAGTAGAATTGAACTATTGTTGTTAGTTAGGTGTATATCATATTTTTGTTGGCTAACACTTCCTGTCCGCATTTAAAACAAGAGGAAAAGAGGGTAAGCAATGAAAAAAAAGATTGGCCCACTTGTGTTTTTGTGTGGACAGCAGAAAGAGTGGGAAGTAAACTTAGATATATATACCATCCTCGCAAGTTACAATTTTGATTTTGCCTGAAAAATGTTATTAAATTTTAACTGAAAATTGAATATCCAATATATATCATGGACAAAAAGTAAACTCAAATAATAATCTTATTTGAAAGCTAATATTAATTGCTCCAACCAACCCGTGTTAAACAAATCCATTGGCATATACTAATATGAATCTATATATGATAACAAGATATTATCTATCTATTTTTAAGTCAGTTCAAATAGAAGCTGATTGCTACTACACACTCCTCCTGTGATCTATTCTGGTGTGGGGGAACAGTTTTAGGTGATGGTGTAAAGGGATGCCCATTATGGCTGCAGGCTGCTGGAATGTCTCACCCCAACAACACTTGCTCTTATAGGTCACCCCTGCTTTTTCGACACGTGGTCGATAATTATATGCAACATATGATATTTTGGAAATTTTGTAACTCACCAAAAAGTAATGAGAGATCAATCTGAACAAAACAAAACAAAACAAACAGTAAGAGACCATTTCATATACCAAGTTTTCCAGCTGGTCTATGCCATATCAAGCACATACATATGATGTTGAATAGATTATTATTTCAAGTGATCTCAACAACTTCCATAATAGCAAGGATATGAGTTATTATTGGTAGCTCATCTTTAATCAAAAGGTGACTCTTCTTTCCTAACAAAGAAAACACCACAAGGCCCACCATTAGGAAGCAGAGCTAACCTCACAGGACTTTCAGCACCTTCTTCTACAGTTAAGAAGCCCATATTATAGTTGATATCAGTCTTGACATAGCCAGGACACACACAGTTTATGCACATTGATGGGTATTTCTTGGCTAGAATCCTTGTGTATGCATTCATGGCTGCCTTGGAGAGTATATAGGCTGACATATTAGGAGGCCACCCTGCTGTTTGTACCTCACCCTCTTTGAAATCTTTTAGGTATTTCGCTAACACCTCGTCCACTCTCTCTTCGCTAAGCGTTTCCACATCACTCAACACTTCTTTAGCCCATTCATTTTTTACATTCTGAAACAGCAAAACAAGAATATCAGCACGTACCGGATTATAACAGCATCTGCTAAACAAAATTGATAAAGAGCTTGAGATGATTCACTTTTGTATGATCTTAGATCATCCATTGTATGCAGACAGTTAAAGCTTACCAAATTAGCTTGCAACACAAATATATAATTCCTCAATCCCAAAATAATTGTCCCATTTGACGTTCAAGGATGATTTGATTAAAAGTGCTTATTAAGAGAAAGATGACACTTATTTCGGGACAATCATTTTGGAATTAAATCTATTTTTCATTCTTTTTGTTGTTGCTAATCCAAACAGTATCTAGATTTGTGAATTTAATTTCAATTACTTTCCTACATATAATCATTGTTCAAGAAGTTCCTACTGCTTATAGTGCAACTCAGTTCTGTTTCAAGCTAAATCAATAAGTTAAGCCAAGCATGATTTTGTTTTGACAGCAGCATTAGCTCTCAAGTGAGCATGATTCTGTTTCACAGTTAGCATGGTAACAATATATATATACATACACAATGGAAGCACTGGTACCTGTAACTTCCCCATGGAAGAAGAAACATTAACAATCCGTGGCGCATCAGATAATTGGAGGAGAGGAATAAAAGCTTCGACCATTCGTTTAGCACCATAGTAGTTTGTTTGTAGGCATTCTTCTGCTAACTCGTATGTTTCAGTAAGTATCTCACTCCAATTGATTTTTGCAGATTTCTGCATTTATTGAAAAGATAGTTAATCCACTTGCTACCTACTGAAAGCTAATATCTACAAGACCGAGTTATTATTCCTTAACTCGTTCTTCAAGAAGAACATAGTAATCTTGCTTCCAATAGGGCTCGATCGAGCTATTTATACTATTTATTAGTTTCTAGATACCATCATGTCTAACCCGCGTAGTGCAAATTTCAGTTTCAATTACCAGACCGGAACTTGAAGCTCTTAAAGCATTGGAGTCTGCTATGGCTCCACCAATCCCTGCATTGTTCACCTGCAAAATGAATTTTAATTATAATCACACAACTGCTGTATCAAGTTTCAAATCAAAAGCTGAAAGAGGGTCAATGAAACCCATATTTGACCTCAGTTTTTTTTCCCTTTCAAATGCTTTTCTTTACAGAACAGTTTTTAAACGTTGATATCAAGAATCCAGTATCTTCAGCAAAACTAAAGAAGCAGTTCAGATTGGAATGGAAATGATATTTTCATCTATATTATGACTTTTTGTTTATGAGAATTGCTTCAGAATAGGAATCTCATTTCAAAAAAATTAAACCAAACGCTATCTAATATCTATTCTCCTTGAACAAAACAATAAAATAAAGAAAAGAAGGAAGAAACTGGGTGTATACAAGTAGTAATCAAAACTCAGTGAGCACAATCAGAAGAATATACAAGTAATTTGAGAGAAAACGAAACATTTAAATAATAATTATACCAATATATCAAGCTTCCCAAACTGAGTCTTTATGAAATCAGCTAGAGAAGCAATACTTTGAGGATTGGCCACATCAAGCTGGTGAAAAAGCAGATGATTATCAGAGAGACCACACTCTTTTTTGAGCTTCTCCACAGCTTCTACACCCTTCTTCTCATCTCTGGCTGTTAACACCACCACAATCCCATCATTACAGGCCAATTGCCTACATATTTCCAGCCCAATTCCCTTATTTCCACCAGTAACTATGGCATACCTACATATTTTTTATCAAAAAGGAAGTTGGTTATGTAATTAATGTATGAGGGATAGGAAAAAAAACACAGAGAATGATGAAGATGAAAGAAGGTGTAGGTGTAGAAGTAGAGTACCTGTTTGTTGGTTGTGCCATTGATGATTGATGAGAGCTGGAACTGTGTAGTAGAATTGAACCATTGTTGTTATTTAGGTTTATATGATATTTTGGCTGGCTAATACATCCCTGTCCACAATAAAAACAAGAAGAAAATGGGAAGCAATGAACAAAAAGATGGGCCCACTTGTGTTTTGTATGGACAGCATAGGGGTAAGTGGAAACTAACCTAAGATTCCATCCTCACACTAAAGTTAATACCTACCCATGTTGGACTAAACTGTTAAAAGCGCTTTGAATTTTCTAAGGTTTCGGGTTTGAGCCTCCCTGAATCAATGATGAATATATATATACACACACGTGATTATATTTTGAGAAAACATCTCTTTCAATGTGTTGGAAAAGGGTATGAGTTAGAGAAATGGAAATGGAATTGATGGGGGCTTAGTGCATACCAAGTATCATACAAGCATTTTCAAGAGTACATAAAATTGTTCAGCAAGACAAGACAAGCCAAGCTTGCAATTATTCAAGTGATCATCTTATAAAATGATAGAAATGAGGTATTGGCAGCCCATTTTTTAATCAAAAGAAGACTCTTCTTTCCTATCAAAGAAAATACCAGAAGGTCCTCCATTGGGCAGCAGTGCTAACCTCACAGGACTCGCAGCACCTTCTTCGACACTTAAGATGCCACTATTAAAGTTTAAGTCTGTCTTGACATAGCCAGGACACACGCAGTTAACGCACATAGATGGGTATTTCTTTGCCACAATCCTTGTGTAGGCATTCAGGGCAGCCTTGGAGATTCTGTAGGCATACGGGTTACCGGATCCAACTTTCTGAACCACACCCTCTTTGAAATCTTGAAAAAATTTGGTTAACGCCTCATCTACTCTCTCTTCGCTAAGTCTTTCAGTGTCACTGAACACTTCTTTCACCAATCCGTATGTAATATTCTGAAACAACAAAACAAGAAAATCAGCACTGAACTATAAATATCAGAGTCAACTCAGCAAAATAGATTATCAGCTTGAGATGGCTCACTTAATGTATAAACTCATATCATCCACCACAATATATGTATTCAGAAAATAAAATGTTTACTTTTTTTTAAGCTTTCATACCTTTAACTGCCCCATGGAGGAAGACATATTAACAATCCGTGGTGAATCGGATAATTGGAGGAGGGGAATAAAAGCTTCAACCATTCTTTTAGCACCATAGTAGTTTGTTTCTAGGCATTCTTTTGCTAACTCATAAGGTTCGGTAACAATCTCACTCCAATTGATTTTTGCACCATCCTGCACCAGTGAAAAAGAAAGTTAGCAAGTATCTACAAGATTAATCGACTACATCTATGACTCATTCGCATGGAATAACATATATAGTGATCTTGTATCTTATAGTGCTTCATCTACTTATGCTATTCATTTAGTACGTAGATAACCTCATGGCTAACTACTGTACAAACCAGAAAGTAAAACCATTCATTACACTAAAAACTTATAAGAAATCAAACTAAAAACGCAATTCATAAGGCAACACTCTCATTTTACGATAAGAGCCCTTTAGCTAACATACACTTCTAGATCAGAGATACGAAGAAAATGAATAAGGCAATGACGACAGATATTCTAGTGGAAGAAGCTGATACAAAGCAAGAAGGTGAAACGAGGGTGATCTGATTATGGCCAAATCAATAGAGTAGTTGTGGAGACTCATTGGTTATAAGAAATAGAAGAGGAGGGGAGAATAAGGAGGCTATGCAACCATTTTAAGGGTGATCTGATTATGCAACCATTTTAAGGGTCATAAGAGGAAAGTTCGTCATAATATGAGCTTAACTTTTCACAACCACTTCAACATGATTAGAATTGATTTGTTAGGAGTCTCGTGGTTCAAGAGATCGGCTGGGTAGTGTTTGTTTGTTTGCATGCTTAGCCCACAGTTATGTGCCCCAAAAGAAAAGGGAAAAAAAGAGAGGACTAACTAAAGGTATGGCTAAGGCTAATTTTGATTCCCTTAGAACCTTAACAAGAATATAATTGAGCATGAGAGATTGTATATGTAAATCCAATTAAGCTCAGTCACTGATGGCTTTTATTCAATTGCAATTACCTGACGGGATCTTGAAGCTCTCAGAGCATCGGTGTCCACGGAGGATCCACCAATCCCTGCATTGTTCACCTGCACAATGAGTTTTAACATTATATACTTACAAAAGTGCTTAATTTGGTGTTTGATTTGAAATCAAAAGTTGATAGAGGCCCAAAATTTAGATCAACAGGCCAGTGAATCATCTCCAACAAAACTAACTCCTTTTCTCTTTGAAAAAAACAACACAATATTGTTTCTTGTCTTCCATAAATTGACCCTCTAATCTCAACTAAAATTCAGTGAACACAATCAGAAGAATTAAGAGAAAATGAAGCATAATATACCAAAATATCCAGCTTCCCAAACTGGGTTTTGATGAAATCAGCCAGAGAAGCAACACTTTCAGGATTAACAACATCAAGTTGGTGAAAAAGAAGACGATTATCAGAAAGACCAGAATCTTCCTTGAGCTTCTCTACAGCTTCTAGACCCTTCTTCTCATCTCTGGCTGTTAACACCACAACAATCCCATAATTAGAGGCCAATTGCCTACATATTTCAAGCCCAATTCCCTTGTTGGCACCTGTAACAGCTGCATACCTAATCAAATTTCAAAAAAGTAAAAGCTGCTGGTTGTCACTGAACTAACATATATGAATATAAGGAGTAATTACAAAAAGAAAGGGTAGAGATAGCACTAGAGTACCTATTTGGTGGTTGTGGCATAGGCATAGAAGATTGATGAGAGCTGTGTAGTTTAGTATAGAGTTGGAGTACAGTTCTTAGGTTTATTTGAATCTCCCACTCCAGCCCTATTTATGTTTACACATACGCAATTACAAACAAGATCAGAAGGAGGGAATGCATTGAACTGTAGGTGGGCCCCATTAGTGTTTTATTTGGACAAGAGAATAGGAATTGAAGTAGTAACCTAAAATTCCAACCAAATTATTACCATTACTTTTTTATTTTTATTTTGGTTACGTTACATTCTCTTGAAAATGTTATCTCTTTTTCGTCATTGTTTCCATTATTTGTGTTCGAGGTGTTGAATGGCTGTTAAAAATCAATTTGAAAATTTGTATTTATAGTTTCTCGCTTATTCCAGGCTTGGATGGTTCTTTTTCTTCAAGATGTTCATCACTTGGATATTTCTCACTGGGGAGATCCAGTGAGATGTTCATTACTTGAACTCAACACCACATCTATGAACTATATCCCCGAGTATGTTCTGTCTCTTCTCGGCAAGACGCTCAGGTCGGGTGGAATATGAACAATATGAGTAGTTCTATCTAGCTTCTTATCAAACGAGTTGCCCAATGTGCCACTGGTTTTTTAGAATATGGTTGATTCGACTGCTTTTGATTGGACTTGAAAACACCGCGGTTGGTTGTGTTGCGATGTCTCATATGCAATGGAGATTTAGCGGCCATTCGGCACAAAAAATCGGTAACCTCCCGACTAGTAAAAAGTGACGCGTGGCATAGTCAGTCAATATTCAATAAAAATATGGGTCGAAGTCTGAATGAGAAGAGGTCCGAGACTCGAAAGACGTAGCAGGCCACACGAAGCATCCATCTACAAGAGCTCATACACAGAAGCGCCACCTGTGAGCCCACGTCCACGAAGGCTCATCCGCACGCATGGATCCGACAACGCGGGCCCATCCGCAGAAGCACTTCCACTATCCATTTGCGAATCAATATCCTACCTACATCCGTCCGTGCATGCGGCCCAGGCAACCAAGTTCATCCGCGGGCATTCGTGACTTGGAGAGACCTAGTGCAATTGGAGAGCCCTGATGTTATTGGAGTACCCTGATGCCATTGGGAGACCCACATTGACACAGGGAGACCCTTGATGCAACTGGAGAGTCCAAACTAGGGAAGCCCTGACGTAGTAGGGACGCCTATGCATAACTAAGAGTTCTGAAGAGGTCGCACACCTTGCTTTGGCCTCCCATCCTAATTAGTGATCTCCCCCTATATCGGCACCCGTGTTCAAGCTATGCGTATACCAAAGCATGCATCAGCTCGAAAAGAGCACATACATCAACATACACCAAGCTTTGATCAAACAACTCTTCGCCTCCCACATGGTCGGAAGCCAAAGTCAGTCATTGCTTTGCTGGCGAGTAGAACCAGCAGACATAAAGACAAACCAGACTGAGAACATCGGTTGCCCTGTTGGTGTACATATCCAAAAGGCAACAGACTAGAGAACACCACCTGCTCTACTGATATGCATATATAGTAGGCAGCAGACAAGAGCATGGTGACTGCTCTGATAGTGTAAAGATCCAACAAGCAACGAGTGGGAGACAGGAAAGCTTGCGGGACCCACCTTGATGTCGGCCAATCGAAAGTTGTCGTGTGTCAACTAAGTTTGAAGACTATAAAAGAAGTCTAACCCTACATTTTCATGTTCGGTCAATTCATCACTTAAACACTACAAGCAAGGACCCGAAAACGCTCTCAAGTGCTCTTCATGAGTTCACCGCTATATTCGTGCGTTCTTCGATATTCGAACGGACAACAAAGATTTGATTCTCAATCTTTCAATTATATTATGTTTGTGTTGAGAACTCATTATCACGACAGAGGCGATCCCTCAGATACACATTCGGGGGTTTCGCTTAACGGTGTGTTACCTGCACAAGATACAAGTCACTGACCGGACTTAGAGCACTGCTACCACCAGACAAATTAAGACACAAAGACCAGCATTGGACTAAGTTACAACTACATTTAACTCCTTGCACTTGTTTCGTTTAATGTATATCATCCAAATTATTTCAATTCAAATTATAGAAATGCAAATAATTCAATTATACTTCTACAATTAATACATATCTTTTCCTTTTTTTTTTCTTTTTTTTTTTGTGATTTGCACATTTTATACTTCCTTACAATTAGTTTTTACTAAACATATATATTTTTTTCGGTCTAAACCAAGAGATTCCTGAGCGAGCCCTCAAACTCGCGGTTGACATCTTTAAGCCATTCTACAACACCCAGACTAATCCTCATTCGAGCCGGGTAGGACCACGAGGGCAGCAAAGCTCTCCCTACCAAGTTTTAACGCAGCTGCATTCCCTGAAATTCGAACTCGAGACCTCAAGTTAAGTTGGAACAACCCCTTACCAGTTGACCCACACGTTTGGTGGTAAACATATTTTTTTAATGGTCAAACTTACATCTTCATAGTCAATCGTGCATTTATGGTTCTTATAGTTTTGAAGTAGAGATAACAAACAAGCCTTACATATCATGTTTCATACAAGCTTTTCCAGGAGTACTACACAAAATTATTCAGCAAGACAAGCTTGCAATTATTCAAGTGATCTCATAAACTGAAAGAAATGAGTTCTTGGCAGCCCATCTTTAGTCAAAAGAAGACTCTTCGTTCCTATAAAAGAAAACACCAGAAGGTCCTCCATTGGGCAGCAATGCTAACCTCACAGGACTTGCAGCACCTTCTTCAACACTTAAGGTCCCGTTATTACCATTTAAATCCGTCTTGCAATAGCCCGGACACACACAATTTACGCAGACGGATGGGTATTTCTTTGCCACAATCCTTGTGTAGGCACTCAGGGCAGCCTTGGAGATTCTGTAGGCGAACGGGTTACCGGATCCAGCTTTTTGAACCACTCCCTCTTTGAAATCTTGCAAAAATTTGGTTAATGCGTCGTCTACTCTCTCTTCGTTAAGCCTTTCGACATCACTGAACACTTCTTTCGCCAATCCATATTTAATATACTGAAACAACATAACAAGAAAATCAGCACTGAACTATATATATATCAGAACATTAGCAATACATTTCATGATTTGTATTTGAAGCTAAAGATCATTAAGTTAACACATTTCATGGTCATCAATCATACATAGCAGCAAAAAGTTTTTTTTTTCAAGTTTTCATACCCTTAACTGTCCCATGGTGGAAGAAATGTTAACAATCCTTGGCGAATCGGATAGTTGGAGGAGGGGAATAAAAGCTTCTACCATTCGTTTAGGACCTTAGTAGTTTGTTTCTAGGCATTCTTTCGCTAACTCGTAAGGTTCGGAAACAATTTCATTCCAATTTATATTTGAACCATCCTGGATCAGTGAAAAAGAAAGTTAGCAAGTATCTACA
>JAYMTA010001994.1:0-17933 GCA_036897625.1 Pelargonium cotyledonis | reverse complement strand
TTCTTTTTTTTCTCTGATTCAAAGGAACGATTCAACGGTGTAACAAACCCCCCCCCCCCCAACCCGCTTCATATATTACAGGACGCAGAAGTGATTCCGTTGCATTGTCAAGATTTGGGTGTGATTATAATTAGAAGACTTATACTATTATTTGAGAAGGTGTCTCACTTGCACTTGTATTGAAGAGGAAGTTTAGCATTGCCAAGTGTGTAGATCATTAATATTAATTCGTTGAGTTGGTGAAGAGATGGGATCTACAGTTACCCCCCACAATTTTATTATTGTGGTTCCTCAAATGCAGGTTCTGGATTGTTTTACCTATCAAAGCGGCCTCAGTTTTGGTGTTGGCCATTGCTCAGCAGTAAAAGTAGCTGTTGTTAAGTTAAATTGTTTTCTCAAGTGTAATCATCGACCTGAAGCGTGCTCACAATGGAGAGGACATATCAGTTCAAGAAGTGGGCTATTACAGCGCCGAGGCTTTCAGAGAAGTGTTTGCACCAATAGAGTTTACGGAATTGACCAAGATGAACAGAGCTCCGCAAATCACGTTATAGGTGTTGAAAACAAATTGGATCAGGAAATTAGGTCAAAGGAGCTTCTGAAGTCTTTGATACCAACTCTGAATGAATCTTTTGTCGAAGAAAATGAAGAAAACAATAATAAAATCCTTAAAAATCTTATCAGGAGGCTGAAATGGAATGATGCAACAAGATTGGTGAAGGTTATGGCATGTAAAAATCAAATTCCTCATTTTCCTTCTTGCAAGAAATTAATCCACCGCCTTGCCAAAAAATGTCGGACAGAGAAAGCCGCCAAAGTCTTGAAAATCATGACTATGTCTGGTGGAATTCCAGATGTTAGTACATACAACTTGATGATTGGTAGTTTCTGTAAGAAAAGACAATTAGAGGCTGCGATTGATATCTTTGAAGACATGAGCTTAGACTGTTGCACTCCGGATGTGATTACTTATAATACAATAATCCGCGGTATCTTTGAGATGGAGAGTTTCGATCGAGCAGTTGCATTTTGGAAGGACCAGCTGAGAAAGGGATCCACTCCTTGCAGGATTACCTCTACAATTCTTGTCGAACTAGTGTGCAAGCATTATGGAGCTGGGAAGGCTATTGAAGTATTAGAAGATTTGGCAACCGAAGGTTGTTATCCCGATATCGTTAGCTACAGATCATTGGTTAATATTACTTGCAAGGAGAAGAAATACGAGGATACAGCTTTAGTCTTACACAATCTCATATCTCATGGTATGGACCTGGATGCTCGAACCTGTAACATTATTCTCCATTCTCTCTGTTCTGATCAGTACTGGGATGCAGTAGACGAGGTCCTGGCAATCATGAAATATACTTCTCATTCTCCTACAGTTTGGACCTACAATATCTTACTTAATGGTTTGTGTAAATGCGGGCTTTTGGATCGGGCTATCAACTTATATCGTCAAATGCTTAGCCAAAACTGTGTGCCCGACATTGTTACTTATAACACCCTTCTAAGTGGTCTTTGCTCCCGACGAATGGTGGACGAGGCCATTCAATTGCTTCACTTGGTAAGCCATACTAGTTGCACTCCCAATTTGATCACTTATAATACTGTGATTAATGCATTGACCATGAAGGGTTCTATGGAGAAAGCAATGCAATTATATGGTGAACTGACAGCAAATGGGATCACTCCTAATGAGATCACCCATAAATCCTTGATTCGAGGTTTTTTCCGGGTTAATCAAGTTGAGGATGCCGCGGACATACTGAGAGAGATGGTTATGAGAAAACAAGGGATAAAAGTTAGTCTGTTTGGTGTTATGATTAAAAGATTATGTAAAGAAAAGAAGGTGGATATTGCATTGAAGGTTCTCAAAATGATGATTTCAAGTCTATCCGTACACGAACTAGATAAAACAAAATTTGCTGATATCATTAGGGATGTGGCTACTGCTGGTATGGAGGAAGAGGCTAAAGAGCTGCGGCTAAAGTTGATTGAGTGGAAAGTTCTCAAAGAATCGACTGTGTTGTAATGTACAGAGCTTACAGATTCTGGGTATGTTTTCCAACACTCATTTCTGTCCTTTGACCACCATTTTGTCGCTTAAAGTTGTACATAACAGAATATGCATTTTCGTAATGTCGTGTTGTTCTGTTATCTCCGATTTGCTATTGAAAACTGGTAATCTTAATGTAGAAACACATCCATACGTGCTCCTTTACTGTTACTGAGACACTTCCGTATATGCTCCTTTTCTCGTCACAGTAGCTGCTAAACGGAAATTCATGTACAAGGACAATGTGACATTCTTACGTAGTCTTGAGTATTCAATATTCACACCAGTTTTTGTTAGTAGCTATTGAAACAAGCTTATTCGTACTCGGGTACGAGATAATACTGTTGAAATGATTCGAATTACGAATTCTGGACTTGTTCAAATTTGATGATAAGGTGTAGGAATTTGGGTTGGGACAGAAGTTGGAATAAGGACTGTTTGCTGTTAGATTGTTACTGTTGAAGAAGAAAGAAGAGAAATGGACATTGCACTATTGCAGTGAAGGATCATCATTGGTTTGGAATTATGAAGAATAAGTTGTGTAAAAATTTATGATCTTTTATTTGGAGAATATCTTCCAAAATGATTGCTGCAATCATTATTTGTCAATAGTGTCAAATGATGTCTAAAAGACAGCATTTGATTTTTATTTATTTAAAAATTACTGTTTGACAAGGGGAATAATTTGGGAACAAGCCTCATCTTTGTTTGTCAATTTCACCTAGATTTGACAATTTGAACCCGGTCATAAGGCACCCAACATCGACTTTAGCTTTTGCCCGATCAGATTATGTTTTTAGATGGATTTATCATGTAGAATGTGTAGCTGAGTTCGACAAACTTACATGATTCATCACATTTTTCTCCTACGATCCTGAATACAAAAAAAGCACTTTCGGGACAGGTCGAGTTGGGTTTCAACAACCTAATTCCAATTCAAAATTTGATTTATTAGCTCTATTTGCACCCTCTTAAATATTAAATGCAACTAATTTTTGAAGTGGGGAAAAAATCTATTAGAGGTTAGAATCGATAGGTTGAATGAAGTTTGTTGGAAAGCTAATTCTCTTCTTACCAATATTTGTCACATGTCGACGTGTCATCGGTTTGTTCATTGTGGACTTCATGAGCATATGCGGCCCAAGCTCTAACTTCCTGGTCCATTTGGGTGATTGGTGAGCTTGTGAGTTCCTATACACCCTCCATTCATCAATGAGAGTATTAAACCTCCTAAACACTCTATCACTCAGGGTGATGTTATAAGGTTTTAACGGTCTGATCTAGTTGGAAGCAAGAATTCATGATTCATATCACATTGTGGACAATTATTCGGCGTAAAGCCAAAAGATGATTGGTGGTGGCGATTTGAACGATGAAACACGTGTCGTTGCTTCTGGCCAAGTTATATACTTATATCTACCCACTTGGAGGTCATATCCATACATTTACATGTCGATGTTGGTGGTCGAGGTCAAATCCATATATTTGGTGGTGGTCGATGTGATAGTTGTTGACCGACATAAGAAGAAGAGTTCAACCAACGTTAACGAAGCTTTCAACGACGACGATATTTCAACACGATAAATGGAAAACAAAACCAGAGTTCAATTAAAACATTATCTGTTAAAGTATTTTAGTCCTTTAACACTAAAAAACTAAGTGTGTTATCGATACTCGATAGAGTGGATTATAAAACTTTTACGGTATACGAAAAAAAGACAAAGCACGAACGTCGGGTAGGAATATGTAATTATCCATTTTTAATTTAAGGAAGAAAAAAAATAAACTCTAAACCCCTCAAATCTAAACCCTAGTTAAAAACATCACCCTATAAAGATAAGCTGTGTAGACATACCAAGTTACCAACACTGATACAGAGACCACCGCACCAAAGAACAACACTTCAAAACAGAGTACGTTTCTTCTTCTACTCATCTTTGTAAACCTTCATCGTCTTCTTCATGAATTTTTTGCCTTTTTTCTTGCGTCATCTCCTATATATTTTTGTTGTTACATGTATTGCAGTGTAATTTCATGAACCGTTTCAGTTCCATGTGCTTATTCCCATTAGTAATCCCTTAGCATTTCATGGATTTGAGTCGGTGTTTGAATGAGATTGGTTCTAAATTTTGAATTTTGTGAAGTGATATTTTGGAGTGTTTGGTGTTTGGGTTTGAGATTATGGTTTTTTGGTTGTGATGGTTCTCATTGATGTTAATGATGGCTACCTTTATAAATTTCTTAGCTTACCATGGATTTAATTCAAATTTGAAATGAAGATGGTTCTAAATTCTAGATTATGTGATGTGGGATTTGAGTCTGTGAGCTTTTCATGGTCTCAATTGAAATTTAAAATGAACATGGTTCTAAATTTTTGGATTTTGTGAGGAGGGCTTTTGAGTTTTTGGTGTTTTGCCCCCTATGAAATGATTCCATGCTTTTGGCGGTTCGTAATGTTATAACCAGTTAATCAATAATGGTTCCTTTAAGAAATCTGTCAGTTTTCCATGGGTTTTGTTCAAGTTTGAAATGAAGTTTTTAAATAATTTTGTGAAGTAGGATTTTGGTTGTTGTGGTTCTTAATGTTTGTGTGACCAATTAGTCAAGGACATGTGATATGGAAATGGTTATGAGAGATGAGGTTTAAGTTAAAATTGAGCCCAACTTGTTGTGGTGAATAGTGACGCTGCTCATTTGAGTATGCTAGTTTTGGCGTTTCTACCCTTTCATATAAGATGGTAAGTGTGAGATTTTGATTTTCTTTATTCAATGACGCCAATTTTGCTGTGATGTTGAGTTGATCATGAAACCTTGTGTACTGGATTTGTATGATATGGTTGATGAGTGATTGTCTCGTTGGCCATTGCTTTATTGCTAATAATGTCTCAAATAATCTTAAAAAAAAGGTGCAGAACTGCAGATGATTTTAGGAAATTGGGGTCTATTATATGAATTAAATAACAAAACTCTTTGGGATCTTATGCTCGTATTCTTCTCCTCCAATTTATCCTTTGTTTTGCTATCTCGTTTGTTAAGTCCAATGCTGTCATATCTTTCCTCACAACTTATTTCCACTTTAACTTAGGCATACCCATACCCTTTTATTTTCTCCTAACAGGATCTTCTTACCTTATCTCACAGAGTTACTGATCTCCACATGTTCAAACCAACTTAAATGGGTTTCCCACATATTTTCTTCAATTGATACTACCCCAGCTTTACCTCGAATAGTGTCACTCCTAGTTTTATCTCTCAATTTTTTATTTGTGTAGAGTTTATTTTGGTCGTGTTGTATGAGTGTACTCGATTATGTTACCGTATTTGTATGGCTCAAGTGAAGTTCTTATTCCATTAGAATGCATGATTCTGTTGTGGTAATTAAAGTAGCCGTTGAGGGTATTAAGAGCCATTGCCAAAATTCATTGAGGTTGGGCTTTGTTCAAATGAATCTTTTTGGGTTCTTCAACTGCTTTCTTCAAATTCATTGGCAATTAGCTTTCAAGATTTTTTTTAATAATAAAAACAGTTTCTTTTTTCTTTTTTTCTTTTCTCCCTTTGAAGAAACATTTTCTACTAGAAATACATAGTTTTTTATTATTTATGTACACTCACTTTTGTTAATTATCTAGTGCAACTATATTTAATCTTGTTGTTATAGTTCTGATTTCTAAAAACTCTGCTATTTATTCTCTGATTCAAAATAGCCCCTGCTTCATATATTACAGGATGCCGAAGTGATTCCATTGCATCGTCAAGATTTGGGTGGATGATTATAATTAGAAGACTTATACCATTATTTGAGAAGGTGTCTCGCTTGCACTTGTATTGAAGAGGAAGTTTAGCATTGCCAAGTTTGTGGATCATTAATATTAATTCGTTGAGTTGGTGGAGAGATGGGATCTACAGTTACCCCCCACAATTTTATTAATATGGTTCCTCAAATGCAAGGTCTGGATCGGTCTACCTATCAAAGCGGCCTCAGTTCTGGTGTTGGCCATTGCTCAGCAGTAAAAGCAGCTGTTAAGTTAACTTGTTTGATCAAGTGTAATCATCAACCTGAAGCGTGCTCACAACGGAGAGGACATATCGGTTCGAGAAGAAGTGTGCTAATACAGCGCCAAGGCTTTCAGAGAAGTGTTTGCACCAATAGAGTTTACGGAATTGACCAAGATGAACAGAGCTCGGCAAATCACGTGATAGGTGTTGAAACCAAATTGGATCAGGAAATTAGGTCAAAGGAGCTTCTGAAGTCTTTGACACCAACTCCGAATGAATCTTTTGTCGAAGAAAATGAAGAAAACAATAATGAAATCCTTAAAAATCTCATCAAGAGGCTGAAATGGAATGATGCAACAAGATTGGTGGAGATTATGGCACGTAAAAATCAAATTCCTCATTTTCCTTCTTGTGAGAGATTAATCCACGGCATTGCCAAATGTCAGACAGAGAAAGCCGCTGAAGTCTTGAAAATCATGACCATATCTGGTGGAATTCCAGATGCTGGTACATACAACATTATTATTGGTAGTTTCTGTAAGAGAGGACAATTAAAGGCTGCAATTGATATCTTTGAAGACATGAGCTTAGACGGTTGCACTCCGGATGTGATTACTTATAATACAATAATCAGCGGTATCTTTGAGATTGGGAGTTTCGATCGAGCAGTTGCATTTTCGAAGGACCAGCTGAGAAAGGGATCCACTCCTTTCAGGATTACCTCCACAGTTCTTGTCGAACTAGTGTGCAAGCATTATGGAGCTGGGAAGGCTATTGAAGTATTAGAAGATTTGACAACCGAAGGTTGTTATCCCGATATCGCTAGCTACAGATCATTGGTTAATATTACTTGCAAGGAGAAGAAATACGAGGATACAGTTATAGTTTTAAACAATCTCCTATCTCATGGTATGGACCTGGATAATCGAACCTATAACATTATTCTCCATTCTCTCTGTTCTGATCAGTACTGGGATGCAGTAGAAGAGGTCCTGTCAATCATGAACTATACTTCACATTCTCCCACAGTTTGGACCTACAATATCATACTTAATGGTTTGTGTAAATGCGGGCTTTTGGACCGGGCCATCAACTTGTTTATTCAAATGCTCAGCCAAAACTGTGTTCCCGACATTGTTACTTATAACACCCTTCTAAGTGGTCTTACCTACCGAGGAATGGCGGACGAGGCCATGCAATTGCTTCACTTGGTAAGCCATACTAGCTGCACTCCTGATTTGATCACTTATAATACTGTGATTAATGCATTGTCCATGAATTGTTCTATGGAGAAAGCAATGCCATTGTATGGTGAACTAACAGCAAATGGGATCACTCCTAATGAGTACACCCATAAATCCTTGATTCGAGGTTTTTTCCGGGTTGGTCAAGTTGAGGATGCCGCGGACATACTGAGAGAGATGATTATGAGAAAACAAGTGATAAAATTTAGTTTGTTTTGTGTTATGATTAAAAGATCATGTAAAGAAAAGAAGGTGGATATTGCATTGAAGGTTCTCATAATGATGATTTCAAGTCGATCAATATACAAAATAGATAAACCAAAATTTGGTGCTATAATTAGGGATGTGGCTACTGCTGGTATGGAGGAAGAGGCTAAAGAGCTGCGGCTAAAGTTGATTGAGTGGAAAATTCTAAAAAAATCGACTGTGTTGTAATGGACAGAGCTTACAGATTCTGGGTATGTTTTTCAGTACTTGTTTCTGCCCTTTGACCACCATTTTGTCGCTTAAAGTTGTACATAGTAGATTATGCATTTTCGTTACGTTGTGTTGTTCTGTTTTCTCCTATTTGCTATTGAAAACTGGTCATCTTAATGTAGAAAGAATTACATCCATATGTGCTCCTTTACTGATATGACAGTAGCTGCTAAACAGTTATTTATGTACATTTCAATCTTGATATAGACACTTCCGTATATGCTCCTTTTCTCGACACAGTAGCTGCTAAACCGAAATTCATGTACAAGGACAATCTGATATTCTTACGTAGTCTTGAGTATTCAATATTTACACCAGTTTCTGTTAATAGCTATTGAAACAAGCTTATTCGTACTCTGGTACGAGATAATACTGTTGAAATGCTTCGATCTTGCAGTTTTGTAAGATTTACGATTTCTGGACTTGTTCGAATCTGATGATAAGATATAGGAATTTGGGACTGTTGAAGAAGAAAGAAGAGAAATTGGCATTGCAGTGAAGGATCATAATTATTGGTTTGGAATTATGAAGAATCACTGTGTAAAAATTTATGATATATTATTTGGAGAATATCTTCCAAAATGATTGCTGCAGTATCATTAGTTGTCAATAATATCAAATGATATTTAAAGATAGCATTTGAATTCTTTTTTAAAAATGACTTTTTGACAAGGGGAATAGTTATGGAACAAGTAATACATTTTTGTTTGTGAATTGCACCTAGAGTTGGCAATTTGGGACCGAACCATTAGGCACCCAACATCAACTCTAGCTTTTGCCCGGTCCAGTTATTGTTTTTGGACGGATTTGTCATGTAGAATGTCTAGCTGGGTCGGACAAACTTACATGATTCATCACTCTTTTCCCCTAAAAATCCGAACCCTACCGATGATATAAAGGATTTTCGGGTTAGGGTCAGGATGGGTTTCAACAATTTAAAACCAATTCAAAATTTAATTTGTCAGCTTTATTTGCACCCGCTTAAATATTAAATGCAACGAATTTCTGAAGTAGGGAACAAATTCATTAGATGTTAGAATCGATATGTTAAATGAGACTCAGTCCTAGTTGGAACGTGAAAAGAATACGTGATTTTGATTTAAAGAAAAAACAACTGAAGGATTGAGAAGTCTGGACTAAAAACTAGTTGGCTTAGATTCCTTATTTTCATCGACTAAAATGTACGTTGAAATGTTGATCTTGTTCTTTCAAGTTTCAATATTTGGAAAATATTATACTAGTATTCTACCAAAAGACGCTAAACCTCTTTGTTTAAGTTTAAATATTTGAAAAACATTGTCGCAATATTTAGAATATATTTATATAACATAATACAATAATAAATAATGTTATTTATAGTGATTTTTTTTTTTGTCTTAACCATGAGGTTTTCGAAGTGGGCTCTAGAACCCCACGAGCGATAAAGCTCTCTCTACCAATTTTAAATCAACTACATTCTTTGAAACTCAAAGTTGTTACCTCAACTTAAACTGGAATAGACCCTTATCTGTTGACCCACGCGTGTGACTTTTTTTTTAGAGTGATTTTGATATTACAAATATTAGCAAATTTTATTAAAAGGAGGGGTGAAAATACAATAAGAGCGAACCTTGGGGGCTATACATGCAAAATACAGCCTTTTCTTTTGTTCTTTTGTCGAGAACCGTTGAAAAACGCAGTTCAGCTTTACTACGCAACGTCCGATAAATCGGCGATAAATTATTCAATGGACAATTTAAAAATCGCGAGACGGAGAAACTAGCCGTTGCAAGATCCAAACTTCAAATCCATATACTCTCTCTCTCTCGTCTCTGACAGTCAGTCACAAATAGCTTTTTCTCATTTCATCAACATCGAGACGTCGAAACCCTAGGATTCCATAAGAAACTCCCAGAAACGTACGCTCCTCACTCTCCTTTTCTTCTTCGTCCCTCTCTGTTCGTCTCAGAAGCTCTCGTTCGCTGCTTGATTCTGTCGGATCTCTGTAAGTATAGATTTGCATTTGCGGAATTTCGTATCTTTTTTGTTAAGTTGGTCTTTTTTGAGGTAAAATTTAATGTTGTGGATTTGTTGTAACTGTGAGTGTTCTGTTTTTGATATTTCTGTTTAAGGAAAACTGATGAATCGTGTCCAATTTTGGCTGTTTGGATGCATTTTGGGGTTTCCTTTTGTTTGGCTCTTTGGCTAGCGATTCTGCGGCTGAGAAAAATCCCTCTTTTTTTGGATTTTTCTTTTGTGAAAATTTGATCCAAACTTGTGCAATTCGAAGACAAATGATCATTTTTCTTCTTATTCTATGTATCATTTTGCATCTGAAGCAACCAGTGAGCTTGAGTTTAGAGAGATGATTATTTTTGTTGTTGTTTATAGAATAATTAAAGGTTACCCGAATCTGGTTGCTATTCAGGAATTAATAGGAGTTTTAGGAAGATTTGAACTGTTATTATTATTTTTTTTCTATTTAAATTATCACTTTTTCAAAATAGGAGTTTTCGTATTGGTCCCACATTTTTCATCCAAAGAGGAAAGATTTGAACTGCTATTATTATTATTTTTCTATTTAGATTATCACTTTTACGCTTAATTACTAATTAGCTGCAACTTGAAATTTCAAATTATTTTATGATTAAATTTGGAGGCTGAGATTTGCTCGCACGAAATTTCATATTAAACCAAAGAATCAATGTGTAGAATGAAATCTGGATCATTTACAATAAAATGTATGATTCTTTTGATTGCAAACTCACTGGTTGATAAATTGAATAAATTTTCAGATTGAGCAGCTGTGACTCTCGCCATGTATGATTCTTTTGATTGTAAACTCACTGGTTGATAAATTGAATAAATTTTCAGATTGAGCAGCTGTGAGTCTCGCCTTGTGATTTACTATCTTTAAAGCCTCTCGTTAGAGGGGCAGGTCCAACTCTGTACCTTAACTCAGTCTTCATATTAGCTCAACTAGGAAGTAGATTAGTGGGAACTGCTAGAATGATGACAGTCCGTACTCCTGGTACACCTGCATCCAAGATTGATAGAACACCAG
This sequence comes from Pelargonium cotyledonis, assembly GCA_036897625.1. Classification (NCBI taxonomy): domain Eukaryota; kingdom Viridiplantae; phylum Streptophyta; class Magnoliopsida; order Geraniales; family Geraniaceae; genus Pelargonium; species Pelargonium cotyledonis. Next base: position 7,117 of record JAYMTA010001994.1, on the reverse strand, counting down.
TATCAACTCCCGGAGGGCCGAAATCTAGGGAAGAGAGAACTATTGCAACCCCTGGAGGACCAAAAGCTAGGGAAGAGAAGATTGTCGTGACAGTACGGTTGAGACCTCTAAGCAAAAGGGAGCAGTTAGCCAAAGACCAAGTAGCGTGGGAATGCATTGATGACCAGACAATCGTGTCTAAACTACCTCAAGATCGATCTGTGCAACAGGCCTCATTTACATTTGGTATTTAACTCGTGATAATGGTTACACAAAATACTTCTGCCGTATTATGATTATGTCTAATCAAGCTTTTGTGTTCTTCTTTATTCAGATAAAGTCTTTGGTCCTTCTTCTTTAACTGAGATGGTGTACGAGGAAGGGGTAAAGAATGTCGCATTGTCTTCTTTGATGGGGATCAATGGTACTACTGCACATCCTCATAACTATACAACTGTTTTATGCTGGATGCTTTTAGCTTTTATATAATGCATTGACATGTATCCTGTACGTTGCAGCAACCATATTTGCTTATGGACAAACTAGCAGTGGGAAAACATACACTATGAGGGGAATAACTGAAAAGGCTGTTAATGATATCTATAGGCATATAATGAATGTAAGTTTGATCTCTACCAAATATTGATTTCATCTCTTAAAAGGATACATATCAGAATGGAATAATATACAAAAGCCCAGCAACTTTTACCTGTTCTTTGACTTTCATACTAATTTTGTTTGGTTTTGGCATGACATCAGACTCCAGAGAGAGATTTTACTATCAAGATATCTGGACTTGAAATATATAATGAGAATGTAAGGGATCTGCTGAATTCAGAATCTGGTCGCAATCTTAAGCTTCTAGATGATCCAGAGGTATTATCGATGCTGAATTTTTCTTCTCTCCAATTTCTGGAAGTGCTCATGATTTTGATTGAGTTTCTAATCCCAATGCAGAAAGGTACTGTGGTTGAGAAGTTGGTGGAAGAAAAAGCAAATGACGATCAACATTTAAAAGAATTGATCAGTGTATGCGAAGGTAAACGATTAAAGTACTTGATTTTAGCTGACTTAGCTTTGCTGTACGGATTATAGATTATTTAATCGAGTTTCTATTTTATAGCTCAAAGGCAAGTTGGTGAAACTGCATTAAACGATAATAGCTCGCGGTCACACCAGATAATAAGACTGGTGAGTTTCATAGATCACAATTCTTTTTTTTTTTTGACAAGTATATGATAAATTCCCGTGACTATTAATTCATCCTAAACATTATGGTTGTTTATGCAGACAATTGAAAGTACTCTTCGTGAAAATTCCGGTTGTGTGAGGTCTTACATGTCAAGCCTGGTAAAACTGAATTATCTTTATGTGCTCATCCGTATCTACCCATAGTTATTTCTTGATAACAATTGTTTTATCATCATTACTTGCAGAACTTTGTCGATCTAGCTGGAAGTGAAAGAGCCTCTCAGACACACACTGATGGTGCTAGGCTGAGGGAAGGTTGTCATATTAACCTTAGCTTGATGACACTCACTACTGTTATCAGAAAACTCAGGTCTGAATTTATGGTATCACGCTACTTTATATTATGAAAAATTAAAACTCTGTTCATTATAGGTTTCAATGGTCCATGAAATCTTCATTCCATCTTCAGCTTTATTGTTTTCATCAGGCTCTAGGATAGATATATTTCATTCTATGCCAAGTAATTGAAGGAATTTTGCAAATAAACCTGTATGCCATTAGCCTCATTGGAATTGTTGATTCAATGCTAGATTAGATGGCTGATGGAAGAAAGATGTTAATTGTCTCTATCTAGTATCTACATCTTGCTGTAATTTGTTTGTGCATATAACCTAGGAGGGTGTGGATCCTTTTGGTGTCAACTTGCTGCGTAGGGACATCACCGTGTGTGTCTCATTGTATGTCTTTTGATATATGTGTTATTCCTTTGTTCACCTCTGGGATCTGCTTGTGTTTGCAGTGTTGGAAAAAGAAGTGGTCATATACCCTACCGCGACTCAAAACTTACTCGTATATTGCAGCACTCACTTGGTGGGAATGCACGTACTGCCATCATATGCACTTTGAGTCCAGCATTAAGCCATGCTGAACAATCTCGAAATACTCTATTTTTTGCTACCCGGGCAAAGGAAGTGACGAATAATGCACAAGTAAACATGGTAATTTTCTTAAACTTTGCCTATGACTGATTTTTAGGATCCTAACTACAATATTGATCTCTTATCTGATTAAAAATATGTTGTCAGGTTGTTTCTGAAAAGCAACTTGTAAAACATTTGCAAAAAGAAGTGGCTAGGCTTGAAGCTGAGTTGCGGACCCCTGATCCATCAAGGGAAAAGGATATGATTATTCAGCAGGTTAGTGGAAACAAATTAGGTTGGTTATGGGTGTTTTTATCAGCAGGAGAATGAATTTAAGGAACTTTAATTACGTTTTGTTTGGTTTTGTTTCAGATGGAGATGGAAATTGAAGAGCTGAGACGAGAAAGAGATCTTGCAAAATCTCAGGCGGATGAGTTACGTAAAAAACTACAAATGGACCAGCAGATTTCAGGTCCAATCGAATCACCCCTTCCATCGGTGAAGAAGTGTCTCTCTTATTCTTGTGCAGTGTCACCAAACCTTAACAGCAAGGAGCTAGGCCGCCGGGATAGAACCAGGAAGTCAATATTGAGACAATCTATGAGGCAATCATCAACTGCTCCCTTTACACTTGTGAATGAAATTCGCAAACTCGAGCACCTCCAGGAGCAGCTTGGAGAAGAAGCAAATCGAGCTCTGGACGTACTTCAAAAGGAGGTGGCTTGCCATAGATTAGGAAACCAGGATGCAGCGGAGACTATTGCAAAGCTGCAGGCAGAAATAAGAGAAATGCGTTCCATCCGATCAATTTCAAAAGATGTTGAAGTTGGAAATGCAATTGCTCCTAATAAGAGTGTCAGTGCTAATCTTAAGGAAGAGATAACCAGACTTCACTCACAGGGAAGCAACATTGCAGATCTTGAGGAGCAGCTTGAAAATGTTCAGAAGTCTATTGACAAATTGGTCATGTCTCTTCCAAGCAATAATCAACAGTTAAACGGTGAAACAGCAACCCCCAATGCCACAAAGAGTCAATCGAAGAAGAAAAAGTTGCTTCCTTTGGCTTCAAGTAATGTTGTCAATAGGCAGACCTTTATAAGATCTCCTTGCTCACCATTATCAGCTTCTCGGCAAGTTTTGGAGTCTGAGATTGAGAATAGACCTCCAGAGAATGATGATGTTGTTTCCACTGACACTCTGGTTGAGTCGGAGAAAGGGACACCTACAAAGGGTGAAGAAAATGCAGATGTCTCGTCTAAAGAAGGCACTCCACGCTACCGGCCTTCAAGTTCAGTAAACATGAAAAAAATGCAGAAGATGTATCAGACCGCTGCAGAAGAGAATGTAAGAAGCATCAGAGCTTATGTCACGGAACTGAAAGAACGTGTTGCCAAACTGCAATACCAAAAGCAGCTTCTTGTTTGCCAGGTATGGGTTTTGCACTGTCCTTCTATTTTGTTTACAATATGGGTTATATTTGCATCTTTAATAAATTTGTTTTCTCATATGTTATGCTTCTATAGGTACTCGAGCTCGAAGCTAATGACTCGTCTGGACACGATGAAGAGAGTGATGAGAACGCAAATGAGCTGGAGGAGCCCCAAGTGTCATGGCAAGTAACCTTCAGGGAACAGAGGCAGCTGATCATTGAGCTATGGGATCTATGTCATGTATCCATCATCCACAGGACACAATTTTATCTGTTATTCAAGGGAGATCCCGCTGATCAAATATACATGGAAGTGGAGCTTCGGCGATTGACTTGGTTGCAGCAACATTTGGCACAAGTTGGGGATGCAAGCCCGGCTCACACAGGAGATGAACCCGCAATCTCCTTGTCATCGAGGTTATTTTCTCTCCTGAAATCTTGTTAATCTACGAAATGTTTTGATGCATTGCCAACTCTAGTTTTTACATATATAGAAACTCACTCACGGCCTTGTTCTTTGTGTGCAGTTTACGAGCACTAAAGCGCGAAAGAGAGTTCCTCGCGAAGAGGCTCACTTCGCGCTTAACAGCAGAAGAAAGGTTCGCATTATACGTAAAATGGGACGTTCCACTCGAAGGGAAGCAGAGGAAAATCCAGTTTGTAAATAAGCTTTGGATGGATCCTCACGACACCAAACACATTCAAGAAAGCGCTGAGATAGTTGCGAAGCTCGTAGGGTTCTGCGAAGGAGGTAACATATCAAAGGAAATGTTTGAGCTCAATTTCGTGCTTCCAAATGACAAGAGGTCATGGATGACCGGCTGGAACCAACTCTCGAACCTGCTACATTTGTGATGAAACTACCAAGTTTCCTATGTAAGTATAGTACCCATTCTTTTTCTTGTATATTTAAGGTTGTTGGAGCTATTAATCCAAGATGATTCGGATGTTTTAGGGTTTTCATTGGGTTTTAGAACTTCTTGTGCAAGCTATGCATGATATTTGTTTTGCTAGATATGAGATTCTCTTGTAACTTGTTTGAATTTTGAAAAATAGTACTAATTTATTCAAATAATCTCATTAGCATTATATATGGAACATGAACAACTTTATTAATTTCCCATTGCAACTTGTGCATCTCTCTAGTACAATACATATAATTAGTACAACAACATAAGATAGAAAACACCATAATTATATGATTAAACTCTAATCTTCACCTTGAACAAGAAGCTAGCAAATAACATGAAACACATATAGAAAAGATAGAGGGAAAATTTAACATAATGCCTCATGTAACTATCTAATTCGATATATGATCTAGCAGTCTCTAAACTTTATTTCGCTCCCGTTCACTCCAACATTTTGTCATTACGTTTTGGAATAATCTTTGCCGCCTAAATCCATCACATGGCATTAGACGGTGAAGACCATCCCAAAACGTAACAACAAACTGTTGAACTGAACGAAAACAAAACTAAAGTACAAAAACTGAATCGTAACGAACAAGATGGTATACGCGAACTGAAATTACCTTCAAACCCATTATTCCCAATATAGAGAAACATAAAAACAAGTAAAGCATCTAACACTTGGGGTAAGGAGTCCCACAAGTGGTAGCAACCTTCCTAGCATTAGGAGAGTTGACAAACTTCCTAAGGTTAGGGTTCTTGAGGTACTGACATAGGCAAGGCTTCTGTTCCTTGATCTTGCTGCAGCAAAGCTTCGATGGAGGACTCGACGATGTTATGGCGCTTACGCAGGAGGTGAGCTGTGTGGGAGAGCATGTCACAGCCATGGACACTTGTGGTGCTTCAGCTAGAAGCAGCACCACAACTACACTACACAATGCTACTATGCATGAGGCCTTCATTTTTTTTTTTTTGTTGTTGTTGTGTTTCTTGTCAAGCTCAAAGCTAGAATGTGGTGTGGAAATGAGAGAAAAGGGTTTTGTTTGTGTTTGTGTTTGTGGATTTGGGTTGGTGTTTTTGTCTCAATTTATAGAGGGAATTTGAGATTGGTGAAAGGTGGGGAGCTATGGAAAGTGCAAGTAACTTTCATGCCACTATAGACTCATGTGCTTGGACTTGTTATTTGTTAGTGGTGCCCAGAAGAAATTTTGAAATACTTTGTGTATTCCAACAAGAGTTGGTGTAGTTGGTAATGATCAATGTTATAATAATCGGGCCGGAAATTGATAAGATACAATGACTAAATTTTCTATCAGACAATTTTAACTAGGCAAATGATCTCAAGTGATAATCCTATAGATTTATTTGTGAAAAAATATCACTCAAACTTATATTGACCATCTTTGACCTTACTAGACCGAGTCATTATTAAAGAATTAGATTAGTGTAGATTTGATATTTTAATTTAATCATCTATCAAACATAATATCACGTCCATTAATTGGATTAGTTGGTGAGATGACAATTCTACAAAAATATTTAAGAAATTTGTTGCTCAAACTCGAAACAAGTCACGTGTGACCAACAATTGATCAGGTTATTGTTGAACAACTTGACGATTTACCGATAGATTGATCTAATTTTCAAATATACATGAAGAAAAAAACTCTAATTAGTGTCAATAGTCTTTATACAATGTATGAGCATTCACTATAATTTGTTTCTAAAGTTAATGGCATGTGTTAATTTGTGTAATTTCTCACTAAACATTTGTTTACTAAAAAGAAATAGAGTGTATAATTTTAGTATCCCATATGATGATATGAAGGTGTTGACATTATGATTGCACTCCAATTTGCATTGAAAAAAAGTGAATGGTTTGTTTTGCATTTTCAGTTCACACTCCCCATTCTAAGTTTTTAATAATTTGATGAATACATTATGAGGGGAGAGCATGCTCTCCAATCTAAAGTGGAACAAATAATGATTGATATTTTTTTTATATTTAAAAATGTTGAACTTTCTTTTAATGATTTAAAAATTCAAGTTGAATAGTAGAATAAGCTGACTTTTTTCTACTTCTAATTATTTAGTGTTCAATCATAATATTGACATTTATTAATAAAAAATTAAGTTAAAAGAAAATAAACTAGCAACTAAACTTTCATTGATAAATAATATTGGGATAACCACCTATTTGGTACCCAAACTTTCAAAGTTTAGGTAATTTGGTACCTAAACTTTTATTTCGTTCAATTGAGTACCTAGACTTCATTATCATACCCAATTAAGTGTCTAGACTATTATTGGGAACCCAATATGATGTCTCCCGTTAACTCCCGTCATCTGGTCCGTTATATTGCGCTGACGTGGTCAAAATGAAGCTGCGCTGGATGAACACTTGCGGACGTGGAAGAAATGGCCACATGCTCGATGCCACCTGTCATATGCCGTGTAAAAAAATAAATTGAAAATAAAAAAATAAGTTTTAATGGTAAATTACCATTATACCCTCAACTTGTTTTCAAATTTATTAAAAATACCATTACACTTTCCAGCACCACCTCCGGTCACACACACCGGCACCATCATGTCAAGCCTCACTCGAAACCGCCAAATCCGTCGGGTTGAGCCACGGACGGCCGTCCCTGAACCTCTTCATACCTCCGGCGTGCACGTACGACGTT
>JAYMTA010001993.1:0-17938 GCA_036897625.1 Pelargonium cotyledonis | reverse complement strand
GTTCTTGCAAATTCGGTCCGGTCCGGTTCTGGACCGATGCCCAGCCCTATCTCTCCCCTAAAGCAACCGGAATTTGAGATAGCAATTGGTTTATGCATTTGTTATTTTGCTTTAATTCAGGGATAATAATAATAATTATAGTAGTAAATATTTTCAGCCAATGGCAATGCACCATTGGCTATGTTTAGGAAAATCTAAATGATATAATTATATTACATAGTGTATTATTTTAATTAATTGGTTTAATTTCAGTCAAATATTTATTTATTAAAAATCAGTCACCGACAATTTATAATATTGTAAATCATTGACGATGGAGTGAAGATGATGTGTAGCAGCCAACCCGAATCCAACTAAATGATTCTCATTTAACAATTTCGTTTTTATAAAGATTAACAATATTGTTAAATATTACACTCAAATCCAAAAATAAAGATGTTTAATAATTGGAATCCGTACGCAATGTGACCCATTTATTTATGTATTAATTATTTTGGTGTTGTGTTGTTCTATGTATAGAGAGAGAAATGAGAACTTAAATGATGGCTAAATCAACATATGCTCCGAATAAATTGTTTGTGTTTGGTAAATGCACGACAGTAAGAGCTGTAATCTCAACTTATTACAAAAGTATGTTTGAAAAAACAGTTGTATTGAGACAATAGCTTTGAACCCTTATGAGCGTCTCCTCAAAGCTCGGAAAGTGATCCCAAAAAACCAATCCGTTCCAATCGAGCCATAAGTGCCACGAGACAACCAAACATACTGCCACCCAAGCCTTAGGTGTTCTGCCAATAGTAATATGTTCTTTGTTACAATTGTGCACGTGTCGAGCTCACCGATGAAAAGAAAAATGTGAGACTTACACGTGAGGAGGAGTGTTGAAGTGGGTGAAATAAGTTCCACATCGCATAAATATAAAGTATATAGGCTACATGTAATGATGCAAGTGAAACTCTTCTAACAAGGTTGACCTCTTAGTCTGAGAAGCCCAACCCATTATATTTAGCTAGATATTAAAACTTCATTTTATTTTTAATATGTCATATCGATAATAATTTAACGTGTTTCTAATATTACACTTAATTTTATATCTACACCCCATGTACAGATCTGCCTATATCCAATTCACACTTAACATGTACAGATCTATCCATATCCAGTTCACACTTAATTTCACTTATTTTGAAACGGATGGAGTGTATTTTAACAACGCTTTGGGATATGTTTTAGAGTCTAAAATTATCCTAGTATGGTGGCTTGACTTGGGCAATAATTAGCTTTCTTCTCATAAATAAAGGCTTTAGAGTGAAGAAGATACCAACTGTGATTTGCCTATTCTTTGTATTTATTGTATGGCATCAAAAGTAGCAAAAGTCTTTGGAAGCATTGTAAATGACTCAAACCATGCATGTGCATCTCCAATATTATATATATTAGCCCATAAATTTTGAAAATTACATGACAAAACCATATCAAGTGTCCAATCCTTGAAAGATTGTCAAGAATCATAAATAACATTTAGTAGAACAAGTAAAAAAAAATCTTAAAATTGATTTGTACCAAATAAAAATCTTCAATATTGAATTTGGAGCCATGAAAATCCAATTTGTCCTACTGATTTTGAATATTATTGTGAGCTTTTTTGATAGTGGGTATGAGCCAAACCAGAAGATATGGCTTCATGGATGGGTTAGTCATCCACGCAACTATCAAATTCTAGTGATGGCCTAACGTGTGCTTCTATCATATTTTAATATATATTTTTGTTGCAATATGACTATTTTCTATCATTATTTTTATATATTAAAAGGACCCTCTTGATGTGTTACCGTTGCAAGAGAGTGCAAGTGTGGTTGTAGTTAAATAACATACCATACGTTTTGTTCTCTGCTGTTTCGAGAGTCGGTTAAGGTTTGCGGTTACGACTGCTCTTGATTTCGACGGTGGTGGTAATTTATTGGGTTTGCAGATAGAAAATTGTGATCTCTCGTTAAGACAATGAGTTTTTGCTTTGATAGCAAGTTATTTAGGACGTTGTTAGAGTTTGTATAGTGGCGACGACGTAAATTTACGCTGAGTGATTTGACTGGTGTGTGCGCAGGAAAGCATGAGTTTTGTGACAATTATGCATGTTGCAGAGAAGGAGAAAGTGATTTGGAATGTGGTGTTTCAGTCGGAGCCCTCAAATCAAGTTGGTAGACGTAGTGGTGGCGAGAGACGGTTGACATAGTCCTTCATGTTGTCGTTTTAAGTTCTAAGTGCAATTGTTAATTGTTCGTGTTATTCAGGTGGGGGTACAGAAGAAATCATAATGTCCTAATTTAACTTGATTATTCATTATATTTTAGTTATTGTGATTCAATTTGATAATGCCAATTTTTTGTTTGCCGGTTAGTTTGCGAACGGAATGATCCACAAGTTAAATATGTTTTCGATTTCTTTGTCAGTGTCTTTTTTTTCTTTTCTTTTTAATCGATGAAAACATTTTTATTATTTAACATAAGTAGTAAATAAGTTTTCCTATTCCTATTCCTATAGAAAATTATTATTGAGAGCCCACCAATTCACCTTTTAGAAGTGAATGATTAGTTAGCCACACTAACAACCTACAAATGTGGAACATTTGATACGGACATAAAGCTATTCTTGTTCCCACTATGCTCTGATTAATTAGATTGCCATATATCGTGTTGCGCACAATTAACTTATAACATGACACGCATGTATAAGTTGACAGTTTTAAATTTTACGATAATTCATGTTGAGATTGAGACTAGAAGTACCAATTCATCGAAACTAATATGAATTTGATTTGAAACGAATTCTAATTCGTTTGGATATGATTTACCTAGACTAAAAAAATTAATTAAAACGGATTAGTTTTAAAAAAATTAAATTTTGAATGCATACATATTTAAATCCAAATTATTTGTTCTAGCCTACCCACCAGGCCCCTATTAATATAAATGACACCATTTTACACTTTAGTTAATATATTTTGGTCTCTTTTCAAATTAAATCTACTCACATCCTTCTATTTTTTTATTTTTCAAATGATTACGGATCGAGACCACATTCTCAATATCATTTTTAATTTTATGCAAGTCAAGATTAATTCTCATAATTTAATATTTGTATTTTATGTTTTTGTTTCAAACCTCTTCTAAAACGACAACGTAAGGTATCCTAACATACCTTGTTTTCGAAAGAAAAAAAAAACTTATTGTGGCATGTCGTGTGACATGATATTTCGCCACCTCAGCATGATATGTTATGCTGTTATAATGATTTTTATTGTTTCGAATCAAAACAAAATCACCACAATCATCATTTGCGTTCGTCCCACTATAATTTATTTTAGCAGGAAATGAAAATCACTTCATTGGGGACAAATGCATCGGTACAGGGAAAAACAAAAACAACGAAACAACCTAAGAACAAGAAAAAGTTGACCTAAGAACTAACGAAACAACCTAAAAAACTGAAACCGAAGACAACCCAATCAAACCTGATGCTAAAGAAACCGTCTCGTACCAAATGTACTGCCCAGTCTACCAAGCCGAGGGCACTAGGCAAGCCTTCCCCCCCACAACCTATCCAACCAATGTCGAATAAAGCCGAACTTTCTTCTCAAACTAAATCAGACCGATAAAACCAAGACGACCTCACAACCTGATTCTATCATGGAAGCCGCCCATATTTTCCTTCACTTTTTTGCGGACCTGAGCCCTCAGATCCACACATCAGCACAACTGAACTTCAAAACAACTGAAAAACCAAACTTGCCTTCATGACAAGAACTCCAAAACTCGGAGAAAACCCGTTTTTTCTAAAAAATATGAGATTATTCAATAAGACACGATTGAACCACTACCTATCAAATAAAAATCAGCGGTGACTCAAAAAAAAATTGTTGACGAAAAGCAAGAGATGGCAACGACTAAGATTTCCTGAATGAAAATAGAGAGGTCGAGAGCAAAGAAAAACAAGAAGAGTAAAATTATAATTTTCTACCCACTATAGTTAATCGACCTCATTTTGTAAGAGGTAAAGAAATCCAATTCGTAATCTCGATAAAAAGTAACACAATCCGACAATATCTCACCATAATTTTGGAAAATTAAGAAATACACAAATTAAGGAACCAATAGAGACTTGTAAAAAAAGTTTAGAACCGATAAGATTCAAAAATTAGAGTAATTGAGTCGACGTGGCAAGATCACAGAGCATCACCGGAAAATTTTCAGAAAATTTGTGCAACCAAAGCTGAACACTGAAGTAGCTGAGTCCATACTCTACTCCTATTACCAGTACCCACCAACCAAATCAGAAAAGAAAATCCCAATATTTTCCCGAGAAAATATCCCAACTTTTTCCTTTCTTTTCTCTCTCTCAAGCACTAACGAAAGAGCAAGAAGCTCAAACTAGCCCGCAATAGCTCCAAGTTGTAGAGAGAGAGACGCCAGAATGAGAGACGTGCTGAACCAGAAAGCGTGGCTTGTCGGCCATTAGAGCTTCAGCGAAGAGCTCGTGCCCGTCTCTTCGAGATCCTTTCACAATCATCATTCCCTTCTCGACACCAACCGAACAAAACCGTAACGCGGAAAAAGTAATACAAAATATATATATATATTCTCTGTCCTGATTCATTGCACTTTTTACTCTTCAAAAGTCGGTAAAAAAGGGATCGTTGATCGAAGATCCCCGCCATTTGTGGTAAAAGGCCAACTGGTTTGGCTCTGCTTCGGTTCTCTGATTCATGAATTTCTTGGTGCTGAGATTCTGGGAAGTGCTGGACTTGGTGCTTCTGTTTGGCCTGTTCTTCCAAGTGTGAGCGTGGGCTCTGAGAGGTATGTGATGGGTTTGATTTTAATTTGTTTATCAGTTTTGCATTGTTGGGTCCTGTGAGATTCAGTTTGTTATGCTGTAAAGGTGGTTTCTTTGTTAGTCACTATAGAAATAGTAACTTGGTCTGGTTTCTGGGTTTTAATCTTCTAATTTTTGGTTTGTTGAATTGAGCATGATCTCTTTGTAAACTATGGGTGATTGGGGTTCTAGTTTTCCCATTTGGTATTCTGGGAAAATTTGTATCAATTTTGTGTTTTCATTTTTGGTTGTTTCATAATCAGTTGTACTGCAATTGATATGTAGATCAATGTGGTTTCAAAGTTGAGTTTCTGAGTTGATCCTAAAGTTATCATGTCATTTGAGGGTTGTGATGTTATGTTGGAGAGTGCTGGGACATGAATTTTGATGGCTAGGATTACAACCTAATTTAGCTACAAATGTGCAGGTGTTAGGTTATCAAACTGTGTTATGATTTTGATCAGGATGGTGACAGTTAATATGTCAGATCATTTCAAGTTAAGGGCAGTTTTCGACGCGGGGATGATAGTATTTTTACTTGTTGCTGCTCTGCTGGTTTGTGCATCAGAGGGGTTGAATTCGGAGGGGTTATACCTGTTAGACCTGAAGAAAAGCATTCACGATGAATTCCATCAGCTAGATGACTGGAAATCCACTGATGAAACACCTTGTTATTGGACTGGTGTGAGTTGTACTTCTGGTAACTATCCAGTTGTCTGGTCTCTTGATCTGAATTCAACGAATCTTTCTGGAACCCTAAGCCCCAGTATCGGCAGTTTGACCCATCTAACACACCTTAGTGTTGCTTATAATGAGTTCACTGGAAACATACCCAAGGAGATTGGAAATTGCACGAGGTTGGAGTTTCTTTTCTTGAACAATAATCAGTTTGATGGGGAAATTCCAGCTGAACTAGGCGGCCTATCTTATCTAAGAAGCTTGAATTTATGCAACAATAAAATCTCTGGTTCCATCCCTAAGGAGCTTGGAAATTTGTCTTTGCTGCTCGAGTTTGTGGCATATACCAATAACCTCACTGGTTCATTGCCTCGTTCTTTTGGGAATCTCAGGAGTTTGAAAACACTTCGAGCAGGGCAGAATGCAATTTCTGGTAGCATACCCGCAGAAATAAGTGGCTGTCAGAGCTTGGAAATGCTAGGTCTTGCCCAAAATCAAATAGGATATGAATTACCTAAGGAGCTTGGCATGCTTGGGAACTTGACTGACATCGTTCTATGGCATAACCAGCTGTCGGGGTCAATCCCGGCGGAGCTTGGGAATTGCTCTAATCTTCGAACTCTTGCTCTGTACAAGAACAGCCTTTCTGGTCATATACCCGTGGAGATTGGTAACCTTAAGTTTTTGAAGAAGCTCTACCTCTATAGAAATCAGTTGAATGGAACCATTCCAAGGGAAATTGGGAATCTTTCTCTGGCATTAGAGATTGATTTGTCAGAGAACTATTTGACCGGCGAGATCCCAGCTGAATTCAGCAACATAAAGAATTTGCGCTTGCTCCATCTCTTTCAGAACCAGCTTACTGGTGTAATACCAAATGAGCTTAGTAGCCTGAGGAACTTGGCTAAGCTTGACCTCTCCACTAATTATCTCACCGGTCCTATTCCATTGGGGTTTCAGTATTTTACTGAAATGTTTCAGCTACAGCTTTTTGACAACAATTTGACCGGCAGCATACCTCAGGAGCTAGGACTTTATAGCCGACTGTGGGTGGTCGATTTTTCTGACAACAACCTGACCGGTAGAATACCTCTTCATATTTGTCGAAATTCTAATCTTATGTTGCTGAATCTTGAGTCTAATAAGCTTTATGGCAACATCCCAACTGGGGTCATGAACTGCAAATCTTTGGTGCAACTTCGTCTAGTGAGAAACAGACTTACTGGGAGCTTTCCATCAGAGTTATGCAACTTGGTGAACTTATCTGCTCTAGAACTGGACCAGAACCAGTTCATTGGTCCAATTCCTCCAGATATTGGAAAGTGTCAGAAGTTGCAACGGCTTCATATAGCAGACAATTACTTTACATCCAATTTGCCCAAGGAAATAGGTAACTTGACCCAGTTAGTGACTTTTAATATCTCATACAATCATCTCACTGGACGAATTCCATCAGAAATTGTTCACTGCAAGATGCTTCAGCGACTTGATCTCAGTCGAAACTACTTCATAGATGCTTTACCTAATGAGCTAGGAACCCTTTGGCAGTTGGAGCTTCTCAAACTTTCAGAGAATAGGTTCTCCGGACCTATACCCGCAGCACTAGGAAACCTCTCTCATTTGACAGAGTTGCAGATGGGAGGCAACATGTTTTCTGGTGAAGTACCCTCGGCGTTAGGTGCTCTTTCTAGCTTGCAGATTGCAATGAATCTCAGTTATAACAATCTCAGTGGCAATATACCACCAGAGCTTGGGAATCTTAATTTATTGGAATTCCTCCTGCTCAACAACAATAATTTTAGTGGTGAGATTCCTACTACATTCGAAAATCTATCGAGTTTACTAGGATGCAATTTCTCATACAATAACCTGACTGGGCCTTTACCGTCCATACCACTAATTCAGAATATGGCCGCGAGCAGCTTTATGGGAAACAATGGTCTCTGTGGTGGGCCTCTTGGCCATTGCGGTGATAATCCTTCTTCTCCTTCTGTTCTCCCTGCTAATGATGCAAGCACTCGTCGTGGTAGAACTGTCACAGTAATAGCAGGTTGTGTAGGTGGGGTTTCTCTCATTCTAATTGGAGTTATTTTGTATATCATGCGACGTCCACATGAGATGGGTTCTTCTGCAGAAAACAAGGACCTTCAGTCTCCTGATTCAGATTTGTACTTTCCTCCAAAGGAGGGATTCACTTTCCCAGATCTGGTTGATGCCGCAAACAATTTTGATGAGAACTATGTTGTTGGAAGAGGAGCATGTGGAACAGTTTATAAGGCAGTTATGCCATCTGGACTGACCATTGCTGTTAAGAAGCTAGCATCAGATAGAGAGGGGAGCAACATTGAGAACAGTTTTCAAGCTGAGATTCTAACTCTTGGGAAGATTAGGCATCGTAATATTGTGAAGTTGTATGGCTTTTGCTATCACCAGGGATGTAATCTGCTTTTATACGAGTACATGGAGAAGGGTAGCTTAGGGGAATTACTTCATGGGCCCTCTTGTAGCTTGCAATGGTCAACTCGGTTTACTATTGCTCTCGGAGCTGCTGAGGGTCTTGCTTATCTACATCATGACTGCAAACCAAGGATTATTCACCGTGATATAAAATCCAACAATATTCTCCTTGACGAGAAATTTGAAGCTCATGTAGGTGATTTTGGTTTGGCAAAAGTGATTGACATGCCTCATTCAAAATCAATGTCAGCTGTTGCAGGATCATATGGGTACATCGCCCCTGGTAAGCTTCATTTTCTGTTTATTAACATTTATTGGATTTATTATCTATGTGTTGTCATAATTCTGCTTGAAAAAAATCAGTACTGTTAACATCTTTTAATAATCCTAATTTATCATCGTAAATGAGATACTTTCCAAATTTACTTTACAAGAACTAAGAAAAATGGAACTTGTAAATGCATTGATTTATACTATTAAGGCTTTAGTTCACTGCAGATGAGTTGTATGAAAAGAAAACTCAAGCTACTATTCTACTGATGAACAATAACTTAAGAGGAAAAATTAAGATATCTCTATCTTGTATTTTTTGTTAGTTAGTATATAACCTGAAAGGACGGCATGATTAACTCAAATAAGCCTTGTATAAAATTGAAGGATTTGACATAAAGAAAACATGCATTTCAGAGTCTGAAAGCTGGGTGGGTACTTTCTTAGTAAAGTAAATAGAACAGAACAGCCTTGTATGATTTGATTGATTAAAGTAAATAGAACAGAACTACCTTGTTTGATTTGATTTATTTTGAGCTGCCTTATTGTGGGAAGATAATTGGAGTACATCTCAAGTAAAGGTGGTGAGAAAAGTCAAGGTTCCTTAGAGATCAAGAAAACTTTCTAGAAACTAGGAATGTGGTTTTAGAGGCTATTCCTATGGTTTGACAAATGAATAACAATAAATACTGTTTGACAATACAAATGAATGATTAAATAAAAAAAAGTAAGCAAAAGTAGTTATTAACAAGTCTAAAAGTAGTAAGAAAATATCTGCTAGACATATTTATGATGAGAGGGCCACATCAACCTCTTTGAGCTACTAGTGTTTACCTTGCAGAAATACACGAAAATTTTGACTCAACTTTGTATACATATGTAGCATACTACCATCTGTATCTTTTATCTCCTATTATGTTGAATAAAATTGGTTGAGACTTGATAACCTTACCTGTTGTTATTAATGGGCTTGATTTTCTAGTATTTTGGTTTTATTTCTGAGTCTGTTCGTGCAAAAGATGTGATCATGTTGTTCTCGGGTGCGAATTACAATCTCTCGCTGTGTTTTATTTATTGCTAAGCTTGGATGTGGCATTGGTTATAAGCATTTGATTATTTATTCTTTTTAAATGACTGCCATCTGTTATTCCTTACAGAGTACGCATACACAATGAAAGTTACAGAAAAATGTGATATCTACAGCTATGGAGTTGTTTTACTGGAGTTGTTGACTGGAAGGACTCCTGTGCAGTCACTAGATCAAGGAGGTGATCTTGCCACGTGGACGAGAAAATATATTCGTGATCATTCATTGACACCCGGGATACTTGATGCTCGGTTAGATCTCGATGACAGAGGTACTATTGATCATATGCTTACTATCCTAAAAGTTGCTTTGCTATGCACAAATGTGTCACCATATGACCGGCCATCAATGCGAGAAGTGGTGCTGATGCTTATAGAATCCAACGAGCACAAAGGAGGCTATGGCTCATCACCAACTTTCGATCTCCCTTTGAAAGACGACGTTGCTGCCTGCTAGAAGTAAGTGACTCTTGCCACTCATTTGTTAGCTGAGATGATTATTTTTTGTGCTCATTCTTCCTTGTATTATTTGAAACAGCAAACCCATATACTATGTATATTTTTTCACAGGGAAAAAAAAAAAAAATCATTACCGAACCTCTGTTCTAGACTTATAGGGTGCAAATGCAATTGGTGTTACTCTGAAACTCTGTATTTCCCTTTGCAAATAGTATAGCAACATGGTTGTACACTGTACAGTTGGCTGTACCATTTTACTTGTATTTCAAAAGTCCCGTTCTGAATCGAATTGGCCGAAAAATGATTCCTTATGTATGTCTGTTTGTTTCACTGATTACAAATTTACAATCTTGCTGAAAAATATATTTGGTGTTGTTTGACTCTTGTTTCTTGAAATATAATTTGATGTTACTAGTTGGCAAGTTTTAGTCTCATCAGTGACAAAAGAAACCAAAACCATTCTGTTCAGACTTGCATATTCTGCGTTGCATTCAAATTATTCAAAGAGTACATATTCAGCATTTTATTCAGCATTTTATTCATTCATGTAAAAGAAAGTAGAAAGATTATGTTATATGTATATATGTATATATGTATGTATCATTCAGATTCCCATTTAGACTTTCTGATCCAAGTAGAGTTGTCCCAGCTAAGGAAGAAGCCGTCTTCCTCGACCAGCCAAAACACGGTCTGATGTCCCGCGTCTCTCTTTGGCTGAAAGGCATGCCAAGATCCGATCAGCATTCTCCATATAGCTCTGCAGTTAAGCACTCTATGTGCTTCGTTGATATCGACGTTGAATCTGTAACGGTTTCCTTCCTGGAGAATTCCAACAGGCGTGCCTAATTCGCAGTTGATTCTTAGATCGGAGGATTCAGGCAAGCCATCGATAATGGTGACGGTGGTGGGGTTGTTCTGAATTAACCTGTGGCACTGTGAACAAATGGAGAGTGCAAGAACAAGAAACACAGCAACAAGGTAACAAGAACTCATCTTAATTAAGAAGTATTAATTGTGTAGGGAACAAGAACATTTATGTTTGTGTTGTTTTATATTAAACCCTTGAATGGGTACCACCAAGAGCAAGCTATATATTCTGGTTGTGCACAAAGATTATGGGAAAGAAGTGTCGATTTATCATGTAATTTTTTTAATATTGTTTTCCACCATATATATTATATAGTTTATTACACTTTAATCACGTGACAGAAACGTGAGCGGATCTTTTCATTCCAAACCAAAGTAATTACTGTACATACCATTTTTCTTATTGCAACGGGTCATTATACTCGAAATAATAATGTTTCTCACTCCCTAAAAGGAGTATCACCTTAAACCATATCCCACAAATCACACGAACTTGAGACTCCAGAGAAAATCTAAACTGTTTTAACCACATGATCCAATATGTCTTGTCAATTACCATGCATATGTATTATACCAAGTTACATTGTCGCTGCTGAAGTAGAAACCATCCCCTCGAACAGACCACAAGCAATACTTGTGCTTTTAGCATTGGAATTCGTCTCAAGTTTGCCACAAGTTTTCTCTACATGTAAATATTCCTCGTGGGTTAATATAGTCTTGGATCCAAGGTCGTCATCTTTTGACATACAATGAACAAACGATGGTGAGTAATCCACCGCCTACTCGTTCCTAATATGGATGTAGTATTTAAGGAACATTCGTTCCTCCTCGTAATTGCTCAAACTTATTGCACCCAAGAGGAGAATTAGGATAAGATTGTGACAGTCGTGTATGATAATGAAGATCTCATTGTAGACATTAGTTTAAGATGTTTGTTGTTTTTAGATATTTCAGCAGGTTCGAGTCTCGATTGTTACGTTTGCGTATATATAAAACAAATCCTTTCAGTGGAGCGGATCACTTACTCACGTCAAAGTGATGATACATTGCCAAGTGATATTGTTGTGTAGCGGTTCTCATTTTTAGTGTCATCAATTCAATGCCTAGCAAATACATGAGTACGTGCAACTCTAACTAACTATGCATGGCAGGGCTGCATGCAATTGGTGTGGCTGGTCGTCAAAACGTGCGAACCAAGAAATATGGATGCGTATTTATCCGAAACTCTTTGGTTGGCATCGTCTTGAAACATGAGATAGATTTAACTTGATACGATATCTTTCGCTCTAAATTATTAGAAAACACAACCTGAGTAGCGATCTCCATTCCGGAACGTTTCGTTCCAGAACGTGGAACGCCAACGAATTACCAAACACAGAAATCTCCGCTCTGCTGTGAGATTGAGAACTACCAAAATGTGTAGGAATGAGAAATCTCGGTTCTCGTTCCAAAAATGTTCACCTCCAGCGTTTCGAACTCTAAAATCCTAACGTTTTGCGTTCCAGTTCCAGTTCCCGTTCCGCGATCCAAATCACTTAATTTTGGCCTCTCGTGACAATATTAGCTCAAAATATAATTAAACAAGAACAAGTTTGAAAATTGACATTGGAATAGTGAATTAGCTACTAGAGTTGGAGATGGACTTGGACCAAGCAATAAAAAGATCTTGTTGGTGATCCCCCATTTGCTTGTAACCATAGATACCTTTAGGAGTAGCGTCCCATAGGCACATTGTTCGGCACCTATTGTAGTCTCTCTTGTCCTTGTACGCATCGTACCGCGCCTTCCCGTACCCGGACGCCACGCCGCAGAAGAACAACGTTGTCCTCCAAAAGTTTGGTCGGAACGTGAAATTATAGGTCTTCTTGTACGGGACAACGTGCGAGCCTAGGTCGTCGTCTCTTGATTTGCAGTGAATGCTCAGTCTCTTGCCTTTTCCCAGAGAGTTTCGTGTTATGATTGTGGTCAACACAAATGGAGTCTTGTCAATATTATTATCGTCTCTCTTCTTCTTCTCTGCAACACAACCATCAATCACAAAAATGAACACTACCAATACTAGTATTGATAATTGCTTCATGGCTTCTTGTTTCTCACTTATGTTACTTTTGGTGTTTGTAAGAGATGGAGCCAAGCTCTTTATTGATTGTAGTCATCATGGAAAGAAAAATCACTACTTTTTGCACTCAAATGGATGTGTGTTTATTGATGTGCCTTCTATGTATAGATAGGATAAACGAATAGGTAATTTCAAGAGCGCGCTATCACACACGGATTGATGTTACCTGCGAAATCTACCATTTGGTGCGGTTTTCTTGACCATGATTAAAGATAAACGGTTTGTTTTCTTTTGATAGTGCAATGTCACAGATCGAAACTACAAATATTTTGAGTTTCAGATCCTAAAGTGGGCAAATGCATACGTTAAGTAAAACGTCGGATCCTAAAGTAGGCGAATGCATACGTTAGGTGAAAACGACAGCGTGGACACTAGGCTTACAAAATAAACGGTTAAACTTTAATGGGCTGGGCCATTATCTGAAGGCCCAATGATAAATTTAATTTGTTTCATCCCAAAAACAAGAAAGCCCAAAATAATAATGATAGAAGAGAAGCATCATTTAACAATATAATAACGATCATGCCATTGGCAATGCGTAGCAACAATGTTAATGCGCCAACTAACAAAGACATAGCATAACAAAAAGGATTTGAGATATCATTATTTTCACAATGACAACAGTTAAATTGTCAACCTTCTCAGTATAGTTTGACACTACTTTTCGTAGTATCTTGTGTGAGATTTATACCCGACTTAAACTCATCTTTGATCACACGCAGGTCGGATAACACATATGGATTCTGCATGTGGATTGAGAAATGAGTCAACGTAAAAAGGAGGACCAAGGCCTAGATCGAAGTCTGCTTCAATACCATGTTAAATTTAATAATAAGCTGCGTATAATTGTTTGGACTTGTACAAAAGTATCAACCTTCTTAATAAAGTTTGACAATACTTTTCAGCAACACTCGGTGTATATGAATTCATACCTGCTTTAACATGTACCTACAGCTAATAACTAAAATAACCCTCATATGATACCATAACACACAACTTTCATTTGTTTAGTACAAAATGGCACACTTATTCTGTAAACCACAAATACATTATGTTTATTCGTCGTCCATGCATTACAAAAAAAAGTTGCAAATTGTGACGGAAAACTGTAATAGAAAATTTTCTATTACAATTTATGACAGAAATCATATTTTTTGTCACAGATACATATTTGTGACAGAAAATTTTCGTCACAAACACATACTTATGACACAAATTCATGTTACAACCATTTGTGTCAACTTAAACAATGACAAAAATATTTTATCACAGTTTCATCACAAATTACATTTTTTAACTGAAATCCATATACTTGTGACATAAAATTCGGTTGCAAGTTGTTTTTTTTTTTTTTTTGTAGTGATGTCCTTGTACTCACTCATTTCCATCCATTTATCATTAATGTTTATGTGGCTATCTATGATTTGTACTAGTCAATTCTCACATATTTCTTACCACTTCTTCACTAAGATATAAACTTATATTTTAAATCATAAATATATAAGGCTTAGGGTGCTATAAAAGTTGTCTATCGCTTTCCATACCAAGGATAATTTAAATTGTTTTGAAGTGGGCAATCATCACAAGTAGTTTAATTAATACTTTTTTTTATCACCAATAATCAATTTAATCATAGTTTTGTAGAATAAAAAGTTCCTTTTTACATGTCCTATTCCAATCCATTAACATAATTCGGATATTGTAACAATATAAAATTATATTTGGTTTATCATTTTTAAAGTTTAGGTACTATATATACTAGAAAGAAAACAAACTTTTAGTTCAAGCTTTTGTTAATGGAGTAGATCTTTTAATACAACATTATACAAAGAAAATTAGATAATTATCTTAAGATGGAATAAGGAGTAGTTAAATCCTTAATCTAATTAATTATATTTCTCATATGTTTCAACTAATCTATATTTGTCACCTTTTGCGTTGAATATTCTTAAGTTTTATACAACTTCGATAGGATTTTTCAAAAATTCAAAATTTGTCTTTCTTGTCATATATTTTTGTAACTTTAAACTATCATGTAATTGTCATATTTGAAAATTTCGGAAAAATCAACTTTCTCAATGTGAGGCAAATAGTTAAGTGTAATTTAAAGTTATAGAAAAAAGGTTTTGGAGTATCTATTTCAAAAGTGTCATGTACAAAGTAATCATATGCTATAATCCCTAAAAACAAATCATAGTTTTTATTCTTGAATTACCCATAATAATGATAATAATTAGTATTAATATTGTATCATGCAAATTAAGCATAGTTGATGGTTATGGTTTTATTGTGGGTATTTAATTAATTAATTTATTAGAGTTTAGTTAATGGTTATGGTTCTATGATGATGAAGCATATTAATATTGGGCTTTATCTTCTCATCTTCTCTATGGAAACATGAATTGATCGACAACGACAACTGAACGTGATGCGCATGTTTTTGGTGTTTTTTTTCTTTAATTTCCAGTTTCGATCATTTTATTGGCACAATCAAAAGATTTATATGTACTTCCATTTTGAAGATATCTTTTACAATTCAAATATATGATAACTTTAATGTTCTATATTACAACCGGAACTAGTAACTAACTATTATCGGAACAATTGATATAAGGTGTTTGATCCTCTAAAAGGTAAATCTCAAGTACGATTGATACGTTTACTTATATAAAAAATCAGAAGTAGTCCAGTTTGAAATTGGAGATTAGCTTTTAAAAAGCTTCAATAATCTTGTTTTGATACATACATATATATATATATATATATATGAGGAAATGGAATATGAGCCAACATTTTTTTAGCTTAGCCTAAGCCAAGCTAATGAGGTGATGACACCTCAATTAGTTTCACTCATACCCACCCAAGTGAATTGGTGGGAGCAGAGTGACTCGCCCAGATCCAAGTATTTTAATGTGGTGTCACCACCTCATTAGTGGCTTAGCCTAAGCAAAAAATTAATTGGTTTAAGCTCCCCTTTCTCTCTGTCTCTCTCTCTCTATATATATAAAGTGGATGATGTGTTATCGTGTAACTGGTCGATGGGTCTTATAGTGTGAGTCCTTAACTAGTTTTTGAGGCGTTTCTTTCTCAAGTTAATGTTATGCCTCAAGGCTTTCACTTTCCTATTTGAAATAGTGAAAGTCAACCTGAGTTTAGGAATACACCAATTGTTTTAGTGTGATGTTTCTCTGACGTGATAATTATGTTCATAAGGATGCATCTCACTTGCAATAGATTTACAATTGGATGATTTCAGTTTTAAGTGACCCCAGCTTGTGTTGGATGGGTCTTTGGGAACAATGTTAGACAAACCTTGGAGTGGATGAGTAGCGAGAACGAATAATTTTTCATCTTTTTAAAGCAGGACGTCGCGTTGCAGAGCAAAACGTTGCCAGGAAGAATTCTTCTTTAACTCTTTGGAGTGAGTTGATGAAGGTTACCTCAAGAGGGTGAGATGAGACTACTCGCCGCAACACATATTAGTGCTACAACGAGAGAGCATCCCTCTTCTTCCTTGAGACGAGCTCCTTGGAGGTTGTGCCTCAAGGGAGTGAGGTGGGGTTTCTCACTATAGCGTTGATATTGCAGCACAAAAAAGTGGGTCATCTTTTTGGTGTGAGGTTCATATATAGCAATTTTTTATTTTTTATTTGCATGTCAACTTAAATTTGCACAGACCGACTCTATTGTACAAGTAACGTATATTGTAACTCAACTAAATCAATATAATCGATACATCATTTGGTACAAATAGTAATGTCATACAATATTTTATATATACAACTTTATAAATAAACAATAAAAAACAATTGTAAATTATTAAATATGGAGTAGAGTTGTCAACTTTATGAGTTAGCTTGGCCAGAGTTGTTGAGGTGGCAAGCAACATGGCACGCCGGTTCTAATCTTCTTCTCTCTTTATCATTATTTTTTTAACTCCTAATTAATCACTTTTAGATTTTAATTATCAAATTGGACTCTACTTTATTTTGTGGCAAAAAAACCAGCCTCAATTATATTAAAAAACCTTGTGTTGAACCCATCATTTGCTATGGAACATGACGGAAAGTAATGCGTAGAATTAAACAACTATGGTTGCCAACAAATCACATAGTTTAATTTCAAATCTTTGACAAAAACAAACAATAATGATCTAGGCTTAATTAATTTAATCTATTCTTATTAGAAAATAAATTTGAAGCTAAAATGATTAGTACTTAAAAAGATCTTGGCCTTTGCATGCATGAGAAATCCAAAAAAGAAAAATATAATTTAGCTACTCTTTGTATGGTATTGATTATAAAGTAATTATGTGAAGTTGTGAACCATATGGTCATGAATAAAAATATTAAAGAAACCACAATAATAAGCTGTTTTTATATAAAATGTGGATCCAAATCCTACTTTTTTGAAACCTCATGACAATGGTTGTTCTTTTAATAAATTAATTAATGTGACTGTGGCTCACAAGTTACAATCATTCAAAATGACACTAATTAATGGGCTCCCATAGAAATGGTGTTAGTGCTATATATTTTTGTCATGTTTGATCTTAGTCTTGTCTTTAGTGGTTTATGAGTTTTGACCCAAAGTACAATTATATAGTTGCTAATCTATGATGTTTTCTTAGGAATTTTCAACTCATGGCATCACTAAATGGTCATTTTCTAGTGCAGGAGATATTCTTTTTTGTGCCAGTAAAAAAGAGTATATGTTGTGGAATACATATGTTTTGTTTTTCAATAACGTCTATGTATATATGTGTGTGAAAAATTATCAACCCTAGTACGATCGAGAACCATATACTAAAAACTATAGTATGATATCGATGATGTTAGGGGCTTGTTCAGGAACACAACATCATCTCCTTTTACCTCTCTTGGGCATGCCACGTAGAAGAAAAACCATTTCTGTTAGGATTGCCTTACTTGTCAAATTTCAAATTAAAACGGAACAAACAGCTATCATTAAGACAAGTGACTTAAGACGTTTGTTCAATCACACACTAAGTTTCACTCACCTTGCTCCCTCCTCGGATTGCATCAATAATATTTGGGCACTTTTGCTGATAAAAAAGCAAACAAGATTAGTTATAGTGTATGCAAAAACTTGCATATTGAAAGATATATATAT